>CYKH01001061.1:27238-41764 GCA_001460835.1 Bodo saltans
TCGACAGCGCGCCCGTTGCAAAGCCAACCGAGAAGCAGATTGGGAGTAGAACGGTTGCTGTTGGAGTGGCCGCTGAGGAGTTTCCTGGTCAGCGTGGCAGCGAGAGTAAGATTAGTGATGTCTCTGGTCATGGTTTAGCAGCTGGTATTATGGTTGGCGATGCGATGTGTTGTGCACGAGTGCGACTTGGAGCTGCCGAGATGTTGTTTGTTGCAGAGAAGTACCTTGAGGGCTTTCGGTTGGGAGTGAGAGCGCTTTCAGGGAATGTGCTGGAAGTAAGGGCCGACCGATGTGATGGCATTGCACTGGAATTTTGGAGGGTGATTGTAGCTGCTTATGAAGCACCGCAGCGGCATTACCATACCTTACAGCATGTGCACTCTCTGCTTGTGGAGATAGACCAGACGGAGTCTATTTCTAAAGACGACAAGGCTTTGTTGTCGCTGATTGCTTTTTTCCATGATGTAGTCTATGACCCGACGAGAAATGACAACGAAGCAAAGAGCGCTGAGGTGTTTGATGAATGCTTGCGTCGTTGCACTGTGTTTCTTGGCAAGGCTACTTGTGAGAATGCTGCAAATGGAATGGATACAGTGCGACGTGGGATTCTTGCGACCAAAGACCATTTCTCGTGCCCTGCTGATACTCCTGAAGTGATCAAGTACTTCTTGGACATGGATGTTGCAATTCTTGGTGCAAGTGCGGCGACGTACTGCCAGTATGCAGATCAAGTGAGGCTAGAATACTCACACGTGGTAGACAGCGCATTTGCGGAGGGACGCATCACGTTTTTAGAGAAGTGCCTCTCACAAGAGAATATCTACAAGACAGAGCATTTTCGTGCACTGTACGAACAATCGGCGCGGGATAACATAGAACACGAAATTAACAACTTGCAGTTGTTACAGCGCCATCGTGAAGACGAAGCGATGAATCAGCTGATCAAAGCAACACAGCTCCAACTGCTTGATTTTGAAGCGGTTCGACAAATCTTATTTACTCCTCCCCCTCTCTTACCATCTGTGAAGTATCCGTTCTAGAAAGTTTCTGTTTACAGATGGTACCGATAGACACCGGAACACGTTTCCACATATAGACACAACTAACTAACACACATCTGGCTAGCTTGTGCACCACCTTGCTCACTAGAGTGCCACCTGCGAGCAAACTTTTGCTTTTTCTTTCATTTAGGTCAAGACAAGACAACAGAGACATACTAACCGAGAACGACGTGCAACACGATGTCCCTTACAATTGCGAAGCACCCCGTCATGATGAGCACCGCAACGACGGCGCGATTCACCCGCAACCCGTACTCTGTGACGGCAGTGACACAGCCATGGGCTGCGAAGCCGTCTGCGCCGCGCGTTGTGTTTGAGGTGGAGACGCCGCGCATTGTGCAGCGCTTCGAGTGCGCGGGATCGGCTGCGGCGGTGACGGTGCGGGCCTGCGGCGCTGTGCAGTGGCACGCGCTTGCGCTGCGCACTCGCGACGCGCTGGTGATGTACTGCGGCGAGGCACGCGATGCTGAACTGCAGGGCGACTTCATGCGTGTTGTGGCGATGGCCGCTGCGTGCTTTGGGATGACGAGCGGCGGCGAGAAGTGGGTTGTGCGGTGCGGGAGGACCGACGCTGAGGTGAAGCAAGCTGTACCGTTCTGCATTGGGCGCAGCGCGATCCGCGTCATGGACGGCGTGACCGGGGCGGAGGTCGTGGCGCTGAGCACGCGCGGGCGCGATGGCGTGTACCGGACGACGTCGGAGCGAAGCGGAGCTGCTGGCCGTGTGTCGGAGCGCTCTGTGCTGCTGTGCGGCAGCGCGTCACACCCGCAGCTGCCGCTTCTGCGCGAGGTCGTTGGGGGCGCGCTGCGCGGCGTGGTGCGGCTTGTGGGCGCGCGCGTGCAGTGGCGGTGCGACGCGGGCGTTGGTGAGACGGTGCCGGTGATGAGCGTGCAGGAGCTTGCGGCGAGTGCGGCGGTTGTGGTCAGTGCGCCGGTCGTCTCCTTGCGGGTGAACCCGGTGAAGCAGTACGACTGCTAAAGTGACGTGCGCACTCTCGCACTAACAACAGACACACACGACAACGACACAAACAAAAGACAAACGAACGTACGACGTTGCGCAACACCACCTCCTCTTTCTTCCACTTTGTTTTTACAGACACTGATGATATCTTTTTCCTCCCCCCACCGCAATCCTCTGATTGTCTAGCATCTCGCGCTCTGCGATGCACCAAACGACGATCCCAGAGGGTTGCCACCTGCTTCAAACGCGCGGCTTCAGTGCACCGCCACAACAACGCGACACATCAAATCATGAAACACAAATGCCGCTTTTTTTTTGAAGAAATTGCATCACAACATTCCTTAGGTATGTATTTGGGGATCCTTGTGTTGTTTTGATGGTCAACAGAAGGATTATGTCGTGATGTAGTATGGCTGTGCGATGCATGCATACGTGAGACTGGTGGCGATCAGTCTGCTTTGTGTTTTCTGCGCATCGATGACGTGTAGTAGCAGTCTTCGTATTGTGGCATCGCTCGAGACGGTGCATGTGCAGTTCAACACATCGTCAGGGGTCCTGTGCCAACGTGTGTGCTTGGATTGTGGGCAGGGTGGAGATGTGTGCACGGTATCATCGTATTGCTACGGGGCCGTGATGGGTGCTGCTGTGACGTTTTCCTCTCTGACGCTTCCTCAAAGGCCAGCGGTGAGGTTTTTGGATTCAAGTTCCCTTGCGTCATTTTCCGACATTCAGAATCCGTGGGTGCTGGCAGCTGAGGGACGAGTCCCGGGTGCCTTTTGGTTGGTTGTGGACGGTGATGCTCTGGCTCAAAGGGCCAGCAGTACTGGGGATGTGACGATCACACTTCAGCCGCGTGTGTCTGCTGTGCCTCAGTTGCTGGGTTGCCCAAACGTCTCGTCGTTGATCTTTCCCTCCAACCACTTTGAGCTGTCAACGGACCTTGACGGCGTCGGGCCATGGCCACCCGGAGATGATTCGCTTTGTGTGTGGCGCATCGAATGCTTGCTTCCCCTCTCACATAGATGGGACGTGTCGCCGTGCACGTCGTCACTGCAGAGCGTGACAACGTCGTGCAATCAAACATCTGTGCGTGGGTACATGGAAGTTGTGTTCCGTGCACCGTATGCCCCGATTGTGGGGGGCCTCGTGACAAACATGTCGTGTGGCTCGATCTCCACGTGGTCAGCCTCACACTCCGCTTCCGGTGGGCTATCGTCGTCGTCCTCCCGCACGATTCTGCAGGACAGTCGCACAACTTCGCTACCAGTGACCATCAGCTCTACATTTGATGATTCTCGTTCTGTATTGCGTGCTAGTGATTCTGCGTCACAGGCGAGTTCAGAGTCACACGATGCTATGTCACTGTCTTCCACTACGACGCCCTCTCAGAGCTTGACGACCACGACTCCACAATGCTCAGTGACATCAGAGTTGCATCACTATACCAACGACACGGAATCGATCAACACTTCATTTCGTGTCACACAGCCATGCGTTTGGTGGCTTAATTTGTCGACGCTGTCGTGCAACTCATCGACCGCCACGATTACCGCCACAAGCACATCGGATATATCCTTGTGTGTCGTCGCGATAGATTCCCATACATCACTGCCTTCGTGCCTTTCTCTTTTGCACAATGAGACAAGCAATTCTTCTCTTACTGTAAACACAACTGCAAATATTTCATTGCAGTTCTCCTTTGCAGCGACTCCAATAATAAGCAACGTATCTGTTACAGCAGTATGCACCCATACGTTGCCGCCGCACCTTCATTCCGAAGACAACACGTTGAGTACGGGCATCATTGTGACCCTTATTGTAGTTGGTGCTGGTATGATCTGTGGTGGGGCTCTTACAGCGTGGAGCTGGATGGATCAACGGCCACATTCACGACGGCCAACTGACGCCACAGACATTGATGCCCCATTGATAGAAGAACCAATTCGTCATCATGATGATGGGCATCGTGATGGGCATCGTGAGGGCATCGAGCTTTGGTACGATCATGCAGACGACATCCGTGCCCTGATGTTGCGTGACAAGATCCATGAACTACGTGCTGATGCCTCTGATGGTGAGGCTGATTTGTAAACTGCGTCATGAATATGTAAGTGCGTAGCTCTTGACGTTTCCGATACACTACAAGAGCGTTCCGTTGTTCCCTTGTTCGCGATAGTAGTGCACACATAACGGAAAGGTTGATCGGATGCTAATTGACGAGGAGCACAATGATGCGCTTCTCAACCAACGAAGAGGATCTTTGTTGGATGATTGGCGACGCAAGAGGCATCAGCTCCGACAGATGGTCGAGGGTCTCGAGGACATTCAGCGGCGCTCGACGGAAACAAGGAGGAAGATCGACGCTGCATTAGACCGAATGAATGCTAAAGCAGAGGTCAGAAATGAAGAACCCTCACAATCAGTTGCGTTTCACTCGCCATCTCCTCCTAAAGAGTTGACGACGTGTGCCACTCAAACATTTCTTGCCGACGAGGGAGGTGAGGAGGTAGGAGGAATGCCGTTGTCCTTTGCACGGCTTGCCGCTAGAAGCCGTTCCCGCATCGAAGCCCAACCAAGCGACTGGGCAACGCGGCGAAGGGAACTGAAGAAGTTCTTTGACGAGAGACGCGCTTCCGACAATGTATCCCCTTCACATGAGGAGAAGCACCCAACGGCGGGCTCAATCACCACTCGAACTGCTTCAGAAAGAAAGGACCGCAGCAAATCCGATCGTGCTGCTGCGAAGAAGGATAACGGAATTGGTGGTGTTGTGGAGGGACTGATGGCGGCTGCCATGCCAACCCTTGTCGATAATGCTCAGCGTATGCGCAAGGCTGCAGATCGTTTCACCAGCAACCACAGCAACGCAAAGACGAAGCCAATGAATGGAAGGGAGAACAACAACTCACCGAAGCCATCTCGTGACGATGTTCTCCTTGATCGGTGCAGACATATGTTCGCAACAGACTCCCATTTTGCGTTTCTAAAAGTCCCGCCTCTTGGCACCGCACCGCGCTCGTCTACTTCAATGCCTGTGCGGGTGTCGTTTAAGACAAACGACAGTCAATCTAACACATGGTTGCCTGGTGAAGTTGTTCTTGAAGATAACACCGAGCCTCGGCATCTTTGGATCGTCGGCACGGTGGACGACAAGAGAGTCCCGCATCCCACGTGCTTGGACATTGGTGCATGGCGGGGTCACGTCGTGGACACTGCACCTGACCAGCCCTTCTGCGTCGCTCTTCAAGCACGCTTCCCGCACAGTGGTGGGCACCCCATTACTTGCATCATGCTAGAGCTGACAAGCTTTGAAGACTTGGAGCATTTTGTTGAGTCTGTCAAGCACGGCCAGCGGCGCATTGCAGCCGAGTGGAGCACGTGACACCAAACCAACGCTTCATTGACATTTTGTAGAATACATTGGTATCACACGTTTTACGACAGTAAACTAACTCTATCCCTTCGAACTTGTTTTTCTAAAGAGGTCCACGTTTCTTTCTATGCTCACTTTCTTCACCTCAGAGAAAAAGGCCATGCCTCCGCAAGTGACGCACTCGAGCAAGGCGCATCGGAAACGCCAACACCACATGCAGACCTTGAAGCCATTCCAGCAGTCTATGTCGAGCCTCACAGAGACTTCCCAATCGCTTCCTCATCACTTTATCATCAATATTTGGGCATGGAACGGATCGTCCCCCGAGGGGCAGCCTGTTCGTGTGGGCCTGCACCCTGCAGTGGGGCTGAGATGCTGGCAAGCAGCGGTGTCCACCATATTCGAGGCGTGCCATGCAGGCGTCGGTGATAAGACTGTGTTCACGGCTCACGGTGTGGCACTGCAGTCGTATGAGTCGTTTCTCATTCACTTCTCAGAGGAGAAGCAGCGTCATGACAAGCGGTACTCCAACTTATTCCAAGAGCATGGAGGCAGCGACCGTGTGTGGCAAGGGCCTCGAGCACCAGTGGCGCACAGAGTGACGGACCCAACCGTGGAGAGGGTGTTTTATGTGGATGTGGTGTGCTGCCCTCGAGGGGCGCCGTTTTCCTGCCCCCGTCAACTAGAAGAGAATGTCACCAAGCGTCAGCAAATCGATGATCGCCACGCGACAATAGAGGCAAGCCTCTCAGAACGAGCCCTCCACTCCCCCACCAATGCCAGACGCGTTGTGCCTGCACCGATCACCAACAACCAATTTGGCGATCAAAGGGTAGTGCTGTTCAACAGTGCCGCAAGTCAAAGCAAACGACGCGATAACCCGTTGGTGCATCGTGCGGCAGTGGTGGAAGACGACGTCGTGAGTGAAGACGGAGATGCATCGCTGAGAGCCCAAGGGACTTTCGACGACCCCAATCTCATGGGAGCATCCACCCGTCTACGTCGCTTGTCCTCCGCCACAGCTCTGCTTACCCAAGGACCTCAGATCCTTGAGCGTGCTCTGTCCATGAGGAAACAGATGCTTCAGTCGCTGTACAAAGATGACGTCCCTGAGGACTCTCTTGACGATGGTGCCGTCTTGCAGCTACAATCGTCCATGAGGCGGCAGTCATTTCGGGTAGGTCGGGACGCATCGCCAACGTCTTCCACGCCACAGCCTCAGCAGTCACAAGCATCCAGTCCTACGCGGCTAACTCGATTCGCTCCCCTCAGCAAAGGTGGTCGGGCGCAGCGCGTTGGGGACGGTTCCCCTAAGCGTCAGTCTAAGAGTGAACTGGTCTTCCTTCAAGGAGATGCGTTGTCGGTGAGCGACAATGTAAGTCGTTCGTTGGTGTCGCCTTCGACGCCAGAGCGCCGATCTCGACATCCAGCACCAAGCGGCCCCAAGTCATTTCCACTGGGCGTTGTACGGAACCGACTGCAGGAAAACGTCAAGCTGGACGGAGGTGCAGTTCATGTCGGCATGTTGGTGACCTCCTCCGAGACTGGTGAAATGTACAAAGTCGAGGCCATAGACCCAAGCACCAACACGGCGCACTGCCGATGGGTGCTACGAGCACCTGATCCGCTGCTCTCCCACTTCGTCGACTGCACGGAGAATTCTCTCGTTCACAAGTTGCACCTGGGGGAACATTATACTAAGTACGAGTTTCACTGGTTGCGTCGCCTTCAAGTCGCCAAGCATCTTGCTGCACTTCAACATCAACCCATCGACGAGGGTGGGACGACGTCTCGATCGCAGACAGCTCGAGGCGTGAAAGGCACGCCACCGATGGACACAACTCCATTCGAGGAGCACTTGGACGACACAATGATGTGCTATGGGTGTGTGCCAATCGACAGCCTCGACCCCTTCTCCAAGCACCGCCACCACGCGTCCCCGATGATGCAGCGGCGAATCCAACGGAACGGTGGCTTCTGCGATGATGATGAGAGTGATGACGAGGACAGTGCCCACGGCGAAGAGTCACCAAGTGCATTGTATGCTGCGTCTATTGCACTACTGAGCCCTGGCGATGTGGCCATTCTAAAGGACTTCGAGGCCCTCTTTCCCTCTGGGAATAAAAAAGGGCGACATGAGCACATCATGCTGCAGCAACAAGTTCGTGAGCAGCTTCCTTCGCTTGTGACCTCTAGACAAGTAAGTTTCCTCACGGACATGTGTGCGGAGATTAAACTCAGTCATCTTCGGCCGACCACCACGTTCCGTTTCCTGATGTGGATCGACTTAGGCTTCGTCCTTGCATTGAGGCTCATGATGGAGCAGTACCAACTCCTTGCTCCCAACGCTGTGCAGGGTGGTGGTATTCCTGACGTTGATGTCACTTTCCGGCAGCCACATGGTGATGTGATGGATTTGTTTCTACGCAGCACCAATCAACCAAAGAAAGCGCCGTTAGGGAACATTCCCTTCCGTGTGTTTGCGGAGGGTGCTGGGAAGTCTGCCCCAGTAGAGGGCTGCGGGGGGCATGAGCATGAGGGCAATCGTCATGAGTGCCTCGTTTGTGGGTTTCACTTTGGCAGCAAGACGAGCATGAACTCTACACAAGAGCTAGAGGAGCCCATCACAATGATCCTCTGAGTAGTACTGCGTAGTGATGTGTGTCACAATTGTACAATCGTATGTCAACTTTCCCACTTTCCCTTTATGATCTTGTGCCTCCACATGGATTGCTTGGATTGCCCTTTCTTGACATTTTGTTTCTGTTGCTAACGTTCCAAAAAAGGATCTCTTGCACGATATGCGTCGTCCATCTGTTGCGAACAAGCATCCCACCATCACACTCACCGTCCCAGGAGCACGGGAGTTGGACGTACGGAGCTCATCGGCTGCGTCTTCGCAGGATAACGCCACGGATGCAGCCTCCACCGCGTACGGAGGCCCCCAACCATCTGGATGGGAGACCGCTGCAGACTACAAAGACACAGTCATGTTTCTTGCTCAGCAGCAGTCCATGCAGAATCGAGAGATTTTAGAGATCCTCCGTGGCCTGGCCGCAAGTCTTCCGGCTTTAGGTGGCCACAACGGCAACACCCGTTCTGCGACCACACCCAACCGCACTGCTGAGACGCTGACCGCTTCCCCACCGCAGGTCGACGACAGTTACGAGCCCCAAACATTTGTGTCCTCCCACGACCACCACCTTCAGCGTCTCGTGGATTATGGTCATACCGTAGCAGACCCTACCACAGTGAAGGAGCTCACACTGGAGAGGTTAGGTGGTTACACAGGCTCTCAGTCTAACTGGTTCCATTCTGTCTCTGGCGTGGAGATTGAGCTGCACGCAGCGAAGAGCCGCATCACTCAGCTAGAAAGCATCAATAAACTTCTGCAGAAACAACTGAACCAAAAAGAAGAGACCATTAAGAGGCTCACGGATGCCAACATTGCGGCTCTGTCATCACGTGTTGTCGCTGCAACACCACCGAGGCCCACCACACATCATGGCGCAGATAGAAGTGGAGCCTCCCCATCTTGGCACATGGACCAATCTACCACCCCCAGCCGTAGCCTCCACAGCACCATGCCCATCTCGCCTTCTCTGCAGTCTGTGTTGATGAAGCATATCGACAAGAGCGCATAACGATACAATGATGTCGCTTCATGTGCGATCGGACTCTGTACCCTTGAGCAATCCTTTGCAGTCAGTAATTTGATTTCATTGCTTCCATTCTCTGTGTGTGGTGTGCAAAATTTTCTCAGGTTTTCCTCAAACTTGTGTTTCGTAGAATTTCCCATTCCCATGTCGTCACCAGCCAAAGCACTGCAACCAACAACTCGCGCCTACTTCTGTGGTAAGCGAGGCTACGCCATGATGCTAGACCTGCAAGAACGTTTATTTCGCCAGCGGATTGACGCTATTCTCAACAAGTCCTCAACATGCCTTCCAGACACGATCCTTGCAGTAGAGCACAGTGAACCTGTCTACACCATTGGGCGTCGTGATACGTCTGCAGGACTCAATTCGCCACAAAACGAATTGCCCATCGAAACCTTCAAGACGAAGAGAGGTGGCGGCATCACGTGGCACGGCCCTGGGCAGCTCACCATGTACCCCGTGGCAAACATCCAGTCGTGGTGGGCGGCGTCAACGATGCCCAACAAAAATCCCTCTCCCATCCGATGGTACAGTGACGTGCTGGAGGGCGCCATGGGCGGCACGGTGGAAGCTTTCGGAGTGCCAACAGAGCGACGTTGTGTGGGCCTGTGGGTGCCCAGTGCTGGGGGAGCTGAGTCCTCCAGGAAGGTGGGAAGTGTTGGGTTGCAGTTATCCAACTGGATCTCCATGCACGGCGTTGGGCTGAATGTGAGCAACGACTTGAAGTACTTCGATCGTGTGGTCATGTGCGAAATGCCAGACAAGCGTGCAACCTCCCTGCACACAGAGATGATTGCCCGATCCATTTCCTCACCTCCCCTTCCCTCGGTGGAGGAGGTGTGGCCCACTCTCCTTGCAAGCTTTGCGTCCAACTTGCACGTTGAGGGTTTCCACGCGCAAGAGTTCAACGCCTCCAGTTGGTCTGACAATGATTTGATTGCGTCGGTGCTGCAGAATTCCAAACAATCGTGATTGGCTGGAATTACTCAATTCAGTTTGCTGCAAAATATCCTTTCCGTTTGTTTTGTAGATATTTCCGTGGGATATGAGCTCAACACCATATCTTTGTTGTTTTGTATTTGTTGAATGTGAACAGTACATGAACAGAAGGAGCTCGAGGACATGGAACCGGAGTGGACAAGGGGCGCCCTTTGTCAACGTCGTGTCGTTTGATAAATCGCCGGTGACGATGCGATACAACGATGCGGCAACGGAGATGGAGTACGTGAGATATCTCTATGATGGGTCACTCACATTGTACACGTGCGTTGTGACGTGGTTGCTGGTGGCCATCTTATTTATCGCTGAGGTCGTGTCAGGAGACCGTAACAACGTGAAGACATTCTTGCTGTCTATAGGGAGTATCGCATCCGTGACGGCATTCTTCGCGTTATGGGTAGGTCGCTGGTGTTTCTTAGTGCAGCGTTGCTCCGTGGCGCCCATTGGTGAGGCCCAAAAGGTAGGGTATGTGATGGAATGCATTGCTGCTGCCTCAGGCATGATGTCCCTGTGCATAGGGGGGTACCTGTCGTCCTTCCCCTTAAGTGCGTACCGCATGCTGCACACTGCATACGAGCCCAACGCCTACAGTGTCACGTCCATCAATAGTCTGTTCGTAGGGGTGCAGATCTTGCTAGCCTCTGGTACACGTCCCCGATGCATCTTCATGGTCCCCGCCTACGGCGTCTCACTGGTGGCTGCCTATTGCGGCTCACGATGGTCTGGTGCTCGGGAGTTGTGGGAGGAGAGGGCTGGTAGCACCGGTGCGCTTCATTGGTATGTGTTGAGGGACACTCAAATGGCCGTCTCTATCAGCCTAGCGATTGTGTGCAGTGCATTCCGCATTGTGAGGGAGTGGCAGCATCGCCGTCACTTCCAACAGCGACACTCCATGTGGGTGAACCAGAGTAGAGTAGAACTGAACGGCAAGGAGTTGCAGCGTATCATTGAGCGCTTCGTCCCTGCCTTAGATCCCACAGTAGGAGATGGCCTTGTGGTGCACTCTAACCCCAAGGGTGTGTGCGGGTTTATTGAGATCATTCAAAAAGACTATATGCTTCCCAACAACAGCAGAGCGGTGCATAACATGGCCAAACTCATTGCCCGAGTGGAACAAACAATACGGCGCCACGGGGAGGGTGGAGGCATTGAGCGTATCATTTTGGACGGCGACGTGTTCTGCTGCGCTGCCGGCTTGGAGCGTGTGAACGATGAGTTAGGCACCCGCACGTTAGACGTGCTGAAGTGCCTGCATTCAGTCATATCAGACGCCGCTAAGTGGAACGTGCCGGACCTTCTGCGAGGGATGCAAGGAAAGGTGTCTCAGTCACTGGCAATTGACATGGATGAGTCGGTGAACCTCCCCGAGGAGAGCATCCCACTGGAGCTACGAGGGGCGCTGCACACCGGCCCCCTCTTAGGCTCCGCTATTGGTCGCTCCACCTTCCAATACTCCATCACTGGGGAGTGTGTGGTGGTGGGCCAGTGGATGTTAGCGTTGCATCCCAACAGTCGGCACATTGTCATGTCCCGTAGTGCAGTGGAGGCGTGTGGTGGCCATGTTCGTGTGGTGCCTCAACATCATATCGATATCGTGCTGCATGGGCGGCGAGATGTGTTCCCAGTGTTCTTGTTGGTGCGGATTGAGGAGGGTGAAGGTCAGCGCGACAACAGTGAGCTTCTTGCAGAAGAGGCCACACGAGAGAAGGGGCCTATCTTAGACTTACTCATCACACCTCCGTTTGATGCAACCACGGTAGAGAAGGAAAGCTTCTCCTTATTAGCTGAGTTAGCAGGAGAACGCTCAGCGTTCAGCGGTGTTCACGGTAGTGCAGAGGGCATTCCTTCGGAGGACTCTCGTCCGATGAGAGAGATGCCAGCGGCGCAGAACGCTACTGAAACATCACGTGGATTTTTCTCTGATGCACTGGAACGCGATGCGGCAGTCTCGCGCCAACTTGCTGAGGACCTTGAGCGGACTGAAATCCAGGCACGCAGCGTTATTGGCGAGCGTTTCTCATTCCACGAGCAAGAAACACGCTTCTTTCGTGTTCGCAGCTCGTGGCAGACACCTTTGCGCGCTGTCGTGCTAATCACTCTTATCACTCTTATTCTTGTGCGTCGCCAATGGTCAGAAATCATCGCACACCTGTGCACTGAAGCCCGTGGCTTGACGACACAGTTGTGCATTCAGGAGGAGATCGAAGACTACGACGACGACAACTCGTCGCTTAACTTTGGATTGGGCACCGCTGAGTTTGTTTTGTGGGGGATTTTAGTGGTCATCTTTCTGCTGCGCACGTTGGCCCTTGGGCGCATTCAGCACTGCTTTCGTCGCCTTCCACGCCGTCGATTGTTGTTCGTTGCCCGCTCACTTGAGACGCTGCTACTTGACGCGGTCATCCTTCTACTCGCTGGACATTACTACACCAAGAAGTCAACCCTTAGTAGGCAGTGGCCCAGCTTGATGTGGGTGCTGATCTTGTGCCATTACTTCTCTTACATCCCCCTTCGCATCTCTCACTTTATTGGGGGGATGATCGTCGTGCAATCGATACTTTTCTACAGTGTCATCGTGCAACTGTGGCGCCCGTTGGATATTGTCCACATTGGCGTCATTATCGTGTTCTTTGGGATGATGGCGACTGCTGAGGAGCGACAAGATCGTCGATTCTTCCAAGACGCCCTCATTGCACGCGCTAGTGCTGTGGCCCAGCGCAAGAAGCAAGTTATCCTTGGAGGCGTGCTGCGGGCTACCATTCCCAGCATTCTGCACACGTTCCACCGCTCACTGCTGCAGATGCGGCCCACCGGCAAAACTGCCAACGGTGGGACATTAGTTGTCATGCACGAGCATCTAGTTGTCGCTCAGTTTCTTTGGAGAGGTGGCAGCGGAAGTAAGAACTTGTTTGATCGCGTCTCCCTCGTGGAGAGGTGCGTGCAGGAGGGCAACGAACTGATTGATGTGGTGCTACGAAGGAACCGAAGGGCCCCATTCGGATCTGGTCGTGGGTCTGAGAGCGACTCTGAGAATGATATCCCTATCGACGGGGGTACGTCGGTAGGAGAGCATCAAGCCCACCGCCCCTCCATATGCGTCACGTGCTGCTTAGGAGACGTCGTCACAGTGGCTGGGCTTCCGGTGACTGCACAAGGGCAACAAAGCACGCCGATTGCCACAGGGGCTCAGATCGCCGCGATTGTAGCATCGACCATTTATGTGTTCGAGCGCTGCGCAACGCTTCACAAGGAGGCTGGACTGATGTTATCCGGCGCCATAAGCTTGGGACTGGGCGCCAGCCTCATGTCGTACGAGGACGACCCAAAGTACTCCATGGGTGGGCTGCCCCTCACGCAAGTGACGAGTGTTCTGCGTACCGTGGGCACCAGCACCAGCGGTGCATTCGCTGGCCTCTGGGCTACCACAGACGCCATCAGTGCTTTAGGGGAAACGTTTCCAGAAGAGGTGCTGTATTTATCGTCCCCTGATGGTCGCGCAGACTTTGCCGTGCGGGTGGGGGCATCGAAGCGGTGGCGTACACGAGGCCTTGGTGCCGTGGACGTGCACCCCATTACATCCATGTAAAGGACACACCATGTGCACTACTCTGTTCGATTGCTGCTGTACTTGTTTGTTTCGCCATAATGCTTCCCCACACCCATGCAACTATCCACTATAGCTCCTTTACCAGTTGCGCAGTAAGGATATGAACCAGTCTCACGAGGAAAAACATGCCACTCAGCAAACACTGTACATTATTGGCACAGATGAAGCTGGGCGGGGTCCCTTAGCCGGCCCAGTGGCAACGGCTGCTGCATGCTTCCGCTTCTCTCCCTCGTCCACCTCGCCACTGTTTCAGCTCTTAGGCGACAGCAAAGCACTGTCTGTGGACGAACGGGAGTCTGCCATCCGCAAGTTGATCCCAACCGCCACTGCTGAGTACTTCAAGTACTCTGAGAAGGAACACGACCACACGTTTGTGTCGGTGGTCAACGCGGAGGCGAGCTCACAAGAGTTGTTCCTAGGAGGCGCGCTGAGGTTTATGACTGCCTCAACCATTGATGAGCGTAACATTCTCGAGGCTTCCCTTGATGGTATGTGCATGTGCGCTGCGGCATTGATGCGAGAGTTGAACGCCAATGCCCACGTGCTTGGGATTGCGCCGCTCACAAAAGATAACACCATTGTTCTTATTGATGGTCCCCACACACCTTTTGGGCTGATGGCGCCTGCTCAGCGTGAGAAGAAAATTGCAACGATGATCAAAGGTTTGGAGCGCAAGACAAAATTGGGGGCACAGAAACTCCACCCAGAGGAACCTAAAATCAAAGGGAAGAGGGCCCCTAAGGTCCCTGTCGTGCTGCCCACGTATGACCGTGGAGATATCGAATGTTTGGAGGGCGTCGTGGCCGCTGGTGTCATTAAAGGCGATGCCCTGTGCCCCTCCATAGCTGCGGCGTCTATTCTAGC
>CYKH01001061.1:44583-84408 GCA_001460835.1 Bodo saltans
CCCACGGAAAGTACATGGCCGCCTGCCTGATGTACCGCGGTGACGTCGTCCCCAAGGACGTGAACGCCGCCGTCGCGACGATCAAGACCAAGCGCACGATCCAGTTCGTCGACTGGTCCCCCACCGGCTTCAAGTGCGGTATCAACTACCAGCCCCCCACCGTTGTCCCCGGAGGCGACCTGGCCAAGGTGCAGCGCGCCGTGTGCATGATTGCCAACTCGACCGCGATCGCCGAGGTGTTCGCCCGCATCGACCACAAGTTCGATCTGATGTACAGCAAGCGCGCGTTCGTTCACTGGTACGTCGGTGAGGGTATGGAGGAGGGTGAGTTCTCCGAGGCCCGCGAGGATCTCGCTGCCCTTGAGAAGGACTACGAGGAGGTTGGCGCTGAGTCCGCCGACGTTGAGGGCGAGGAGGACGTCGAGGAGTACTAGACACACGCCTTTGGGTGTACACGAAGCGAGGAGAGTCATTTACCACTTTTGTTGCGCACAAAACAGAGGGTGGCTGCTTCCTGAACCCTCGAGGGGGCCAGGTTGCAGTACAACCACTAGCGTGTGCGCGGCGATGGTGCGTTACCGCATTCATAAATTTCTTTCATCGACTTCGACTCTGCTACATGTTCAGTCTGTGCCGCTTTTTGTGACACATGCCTTCTTCTGCTCTGTTTCTTGCTAGCGTCTTGAAAAGACAATGAATTATTCGCTTGTTGTTCCAGGCCACAGCACTTTTGCAAGTCCTCCGTTGCGGCCGTATTCGCCGCCAGCGGTAGATTCGCATGACGAGCTGCCACTATTATTCGCAAGTCGCTTCGCAACACAGCAAGAGCCACACGAACTTTCATCGGCTTCGGAAGTGACGCAACACCCAGTCGACATCATTAGTGATTTAATTGCAGCACTTCCTACTGTGCCTCAGTTGGTGTACTCCACCAATTTATTTTCGTCCCCCACACCGTCCGCGGTGGAGGACAGTCCAGACGACTCCCCACAAAAAATGCGGCACCCCCTTGGCCATGACGGTGACGTAGACATCAGCAATACGGTGGAGTGGGGCTCCCCCAACACAACCGACAGCAACGCCTTCAATGTTGGTCGTCAAGGTGACTCCACGCTGCAGCAATTTGGTGCTCAGCAACAAGGCGTTCGTGTAGTGGACATCCCACGCCTAGGTGCGTACACTGCGCCTGTGTTTAGCCTGTCGCCAGGTGCAAACTTAAACACGCCACCCTCCCATCCACAACAGTCTGCACCATGTCGCTGGGATCCCGTATCATCAACCTTTGCGATGGTGGATGCGGTGGCAAGGATCATGGAAGAGGCGAATCACAGTGAACTTCTTACGGCACAACGCAATACGCCACCACATCAAACATTCTTTTCGTCGGGCAGGAATTCTACTCAGCCTGATGTAGTTTGCCCTGCTGATCAACTGAAGCGCATTCTCATGTCGACAGTGAGTGGTGGCCCGTTGTCGTTTGTCGCACACAGAGTTGGTGCATCTGTTGTGATTGAGGGGAGCCCAGCCGCTGCAGGCTCCACACCACTAAAGACTGTCTCGGAGGCAAGAAACAAAGCGCTCAAGTCTAAACTGATGTACTTCTCCATTCTCGCCAACAGTGACGACAACAGTGGCAGCGATGCCCCCTCCGCTGCAAGTCCGGGAGGTTGGAATCCGCTGCAACACTTCCGCAAGTGTCTCCATTGGCAGTTCAATGACTTGAACGTCATGCTCGGTGTCAATACACCAACCGTTGCTCTGCCAAAGTATCCTGGAAAGGAGTTTACATTACAGTTTGTAGATCCGAGGTGCAGCGCCAGTGCAACACAAAAGCACAGTGCATTGCCCAGCCGAGGGTTCCTCTCTCGGGATGAGGCGCTCGATATTTGGCTCGACACGATCATGGCGAATGTAGACGGCGTCGCTCTTTGCTACCACAACGACGGTATCGTAGAGGGCTGCCAGGTGGTCAGTGCATCGCACATTCCAACGTTATCAGTGGAACCCTTTGAACCCATTGCCGTTCAAATGGAGGCCAGGAATGTTCTGCGGTGGTTGACCCAAGCGTGCAGCAAAGAGGGAGGCTCATACGTCGTCATGAAGGATCCCCGTGATGCCTCCCTTCGACTGTACGACATCACCTTCGACACAAACGCAACCACCAGCGGCTCTTGTGAAACAGACGGTCCCTTCGTTGGCAACAACAACGCACCGTCCATGATTGAAGGAACGCTTCCTACAGATGTGACAGTCCCTGCCATCAAACCAGATGCGTTCGGTAACACTCCTCCCATCGCTCATTCGACATTATTGGACGTAGACGATGACGATGCACAGCCATCCACTCAGCCCCTTCAATACGAGGAGCAGGTGGTGCAGCAACGGAAGCACCAACTGTTCCAAGCATTCTCGTTTCCAGTTGCACTCATGTGTCTACGGATGGCACAAGCTCTCCCGAATTCAGACGCAGAGACATTACGGCTTCTGTTGAAGTCCATTTCCATGCTGGAGGATGGTATCGCTATTTCCAAGAAGCTGCACATCGATCCTCCAAACTCACCTGATAGTTCTGGTGCCCAGCGAGCAGCCCCATTTCCACTTGCCAAGGCACACGCACTCTGCATGCACCACTACCACAGCAGTAGTCCTCTTGCCGATGCGGAATCATTGTGCTTGCATCACGCAAAGCGATGCTTGTCCTATGCATCAGAGATCGTCGCATCGACAAGAGCTTGGCTAAGGGAGAAGAATGCCCCAGGGGCCAATGCGCACGACTCTAAGCGCCATGAGTTTCTTCAAGCTCAGGAGGTTGAGGTGGATGGCATCGTGGCTGGTGTGACACGCTGTTTAGGAGCGATGGCATCCGAACGCCTCAAGCAAGAGCAAAAGAGGTCTCAGAAAACTTCCGAACGACTGCCACCTCCCGTTATAGCTGAGATCACCGATATCATCATAGCTTGTGAGTTCAGCATATCTTTGCGATCTCCATGGGTACCGAGTGGGGACAGCAACGAAGTGCGTGAGGACGTTGCAGCAGCGTACATTCACCTTGAAACATTATGCGGAGAATTTTGCTGGATGCGTGCGCAGCTCTCTCCTTCATTGCCTTCTGCGGCGAACTCGTTGTTGACTGCCTCCTTCAAGTTCAACCGAGATGATGCTTTTGGCGCATTCAGTTTTTCTCAGTATTTACCTTTGCCATCGAGTCGCGAGGCGTTGCTGACGATTGCGAGTGAATCGTTTCACCGCGCTGCGCTTGAATCACGATCGCTTGACCCCTCTAGCGCGTTTCCACACCTTCGCAAGTGTGCTGGAATTTATGCCGAGAAAGCTCAACTTGTCAACGTCAATGTCAGTGGGGCTGAGGCGGTGGAAGCACTCCACAAGGCAGCGCACTACTTTCATCGTGCCGCCGCATTATTTGAGGAGGCGTGTGATTCTACCAATGCAGTGATGATGAGTTTGAATGAGAGCAAGATGTTGCTGAGGAGTTCCATGCTCCCGCATCAATCAGCGCGCCTCAAACTGATTGATGTGCTCAACGCGGCGATGTGTGTACAATCACACTTCGCAACGGAGGACGATGGTGCAGCGGCCCCTCAACAAGGAGAGCAAACTGCCTCAATTTTTCAAACTGCTCGTGCCCACCTTGCAAATGTTCTTGTCATGTGTGCGCAACAAGGGTGCGCAAGTGCTTCGCCGCTAGGGCAATTATCTGACGAAATCCTTGAGGCTTCCGCCAACATTTCCACGATTGTCGAAGCACTCGCCCGAAGCGGCGATAATGAGCCACTTGCCACGTCATCATCGCTTGAGGCAATCCTTTACAAACTCTTCCTCCTCCCTGCTACTCGGCTGGCCAAGAAGTCGAACGTAGCCGCATTGGAGAGTCGAATCTTGTTGTGGACGTACGCTCTGCACATGAAGTACGCTGGGCTGGAGTCCCTGCAGTTTGCTGCAGTGGACTCAACCTCGTTGCTTGGTGTCGTTGGTCACACCTCCATCGAAAAGAGAGTTGCCAGCGGACGATTTGCGCTGACACGATGCCGGCAATTCGTGAACATGGCCGTGGATGCACTTCAGGTGCTGTTTAGTACTGTCGATCTCCTCGCCACCTACATGCTACTTCTCAAGCATGCTAGTGTCCTTGGTGGAAGTGTTGGGTCGGCAGAGGTGACCGTCGACATTGTTGAGAGGGCGGCCACAAGCTTGTGCTCACTAAAGTACTGCCTCGAGCAAGTGAGCATCAATCCGCATCACGCTGCCAATCCCAACACGCTGCGTGCTGTTCAATCTGCACTCGCTGCTTTGGCGACGGTCTCGATGTCACTGATAAAGCTCACGTCGCAGAGCGGAACTTCAAGCAACCCCACCACCGTGGAAGCACTGCGAGCAATCGCAACCGAGGCGGCAAGAATGGGTGCCTCGAAAGAGCCGCTCAATGACCTCATTTCATCGGCGTTAGGGCAACTATCGCGGCTCGACTCTCTGTTTTCATTCAAGGCCAAGAAACAAACGAGCAAGTTCCTTTAGCTCAGCAATGCTTGGTGCATACTATTCCCTTTATTGTGTTCAATTTCCATGTCAGTAGTCAATCTCCAGTTTTTGATTGTCAGCCTTTCAAGATTCAATGAAATGCGTCTTCTCTCGTTTTCAAGCATGCATTTAGTCAAGGAAAAGATACGCGCCTGCATATGTAGTGACAACCTGAATGCGAACCTGCAGGTACAGTGACGTCACCAACCTTTGTGCAGCGCGGTGCTGCCACCTTCGCAGCATCCGCACTACCGCCGAGGCCGATGAGTGCCTCAACCGCCTCCACATTCTTCACTTGGAATGGGATGCACTCGTGATCTACGTGCGGCATTGTGAAAACAGTTTGTTAACGAAGTGCAATATAGTCTTACCTTTCGGCTGGCAACATATCACAAAATAAACACTGATATCTGGCAGCAAACTGGTTAATCGGCACAGAACGGCTGCGTCGATGTAGTCAAGGCGCTCGTCAAATGTGGTAGCAACATTAACTCCAAAGTTGGCTGTGGAATGACACCTCTGATGGTAGCTGCGCGTTTTTCACAAATTGAAACAATTGCCACGCTTCTTGGGCTTGGCGCTGATGTCAGCATCGCGAGCCACGACAGCTCCACAGCAGCATTGACACGCACTGGTATGAACGCGTTGTATGTTGCAGCGTTGCACGGGCACGTTGCTGCTGTCAGAGCGCTTGCCGACATCACTTTAAAGAGAACTCGCGAAGACTCTTTGGATGGGTCAACACTTATTCACCTCGCACTCTCGCGTACGCAGAAGGGCAACACCAGGTCGGGACACTTGTTGAGAAGCGTGGCGCCCCAGGCCCCGCCTGTGAAAGCAAAATTGATGTCGACACTACCAATTTCCGCGGGGAGACAACACGATGCTAGCTGCACGCAGCAACCATTCAGCGGTAGTGTTGACACTGGCCGACATGCGCGCGAATATGAATTTTCAAAGCGCTCGTTGCGGTAGCAACACCGCGTTACACATCGCCACGCAAATGAACAGCATTGCAGCCGCAAAAGTTCTGCTACAATCCAACGCTGATGCCAACATTGCCAACTCCCACTTTCAAACACCTCTACACATTGCAGCATTGCATGGATCGCATGAAATCGCGGAGTTGCTGGTCAACGCAACGAACACAACCGTTTTGGCCAGAACAAATACCAACGTGACGCCCACGATGTTCGCAGCGATGTGTGGTCACACTGACCTTGTTAAGCTATTTGCCTGTCGTGGGGCAGACATCGACGCCGTCGACACCAAGGGAAATTCGGCACTGCACTTTGCAGCGACGAACGGCTCTCTTCCGACTGTTGTTGCGTTGGTTGAACTCGGCGCTATGGTCAACATCGCCAACGGCGAGGGAATCACTCCCTGCATGAACGCAGCAACCTTAGTCGAAGTTGTGCGTGCGGTGGTAGATGCTGCGTCCGACGCCAGTGCTGTGATCGACGCAAGAAATGTGATGAGAGTTACGCCGCTAATGTTTTCTGCGATTGGTGGCAACGTGGACGTCATCAATCTGCTTGTCGAGCGAGGCGCTGAGGTCAACGCGACCACCGACGACGGCAGCAGTGCGCTCCACTTTGCAGCTGTCCGTGGCAACGCAGCGGCGCACGAGTTACTACGTCGCTGCGGCGGCGACGATCGCCGAAACAAGAGTGGCAAAAGCTCAGAGCAGCTTCTTCAGCCTTGCGACGAGCCCGAAAAGCAGTAGCCGAGAGGCTGCGGCGAACAACATCGCCAACGGCGAGGGAATCACTCCCTGCATGAACGCAGCAACCTTAGTCGAAGTTGTGCGTGCGGTGGTAGATGCTGCGTCCGACGCCAGTGCTGTGATCGACGCAAGAAATGTGATGAGAGTTACGCCGCTAATGTTTTCTGCGATTGGTGGCAACGTGGACGTCATCAATCTGCTTGTCGAGCGAGGCGCTGAGGTCAACGCGACCACCGACGACGGCAGCAGTGCGCTCCACTTTGCAGCTGTCCGTGGCAACGCAGCGGCGCACGAGTTACTACGTCGCTGCGGCGGCGACGATCGCCGAAACAAGAGTGGCAAAAGCTCAGAGCAGCTTCTTCAGCCTTGCGACGAGCCCGAAAAGCAGTAGCCGAGAGGCTGCGGCGAATGTTCATTTGAGCCAATGTTGGCATTTCTTTTAATAGTGAATGTGCACAGAAGAACAAGGAGTCGCGTGATACAGAATGCGAGCCGCCTATATGCTATGTTGTAATTCTGTGTTTGGCAAGGCCATTCATTGTCAGCAATTTTAAAAAAAATCCCTGACAATGAATTGCCTTGCCAAACACAGAATTCATCCTCATTCTCCGTTTTTTTAGTTTTTATTTTTATTTTATCTTAGTGATGAGGACCTCAGGTGTGGATGCAGCTGCACTGCATGAACAATCGCCGCAACAACAAACCATCAACATGCTTGTCTAACACCACACGTAGAGTGTGTCCAGCATGACTGCACATAATGTTTGATCGCTTCGAATACATCATGGCTCTCGACTGAGAGTTCCTGACGAATGGCAACGATGTGCTGCAATGTACGGTACTCTCACGCGCGTATCAAGCCTAGACGCGTTTGGTTGTTGGTGGGATCTTTCTTCTTAACAGAGTCTGGGTGTGGGAGACGTTGGGAGTTCCACAAAATTTATTCAGCTTTTGCGTCTGAAAGAATGGACAGATGATTATTTGCATTTTCACGTGCTTTCGCTAAAGGGGTTTCAATCGGTGTCATGCGCACCTGCTCCTGTGTCGCTCGTGTGTGAAAGGTTATGACCAGTGATATGCGTTATGAAAAATCATAAACCTTTACCACCGTGTCATGACTTGTTACATCGGTTTTAGTGCACTACAACACCCCGTAACCACTCTCTCCTTTGTTTTACATCTATCACAAACAAAGCTTGGAATGCTTCCGAAAGAGCGCCCCGTGGTTCCAAAGTTACCTTTAGGGGCATCTCACCTATCGACAAGTGAAATAGTGGAGCCGGTGGCTGGCAGTGTCTCCAAAGACGCAGCTGAGATCGAACGTGCAGCAAGCGACGACAGTCCTCGCTACCAAGATTGCGTAGAAGTCGTGACCGAGACGGCGCAACAAGTAGTTCGTGACGAAGATCTTACTTCAGAGCCGCAGCATCAAGGTGCCAACAACCCGACTTCAGAGCCGCAGCATCAAGGTGCCAACAACCCGACTTCAGAGCCGCAGCAGCAAGGTACCAACAACCCGGCTTCAGAGCCGCAGCATCAAGGTGCCAACAACCCGACTTCAGAGCCGCAGCAGCAAGGTACCAGCAACCCGGCTTCAGAGCCGCAGCATCAAGGTGCCAACAACCCGACTTCAGAGCCGCAGCAGCAAGGTACCAGCAACCCGGCTTCAGAACCGCTCCAAGGGCTCTACGGAAGAGAATTTTGGAGAGCACTTCTTCTGTACGTACAAAAGAAGGCGGATATGAGTCTCATAGTTCAGTTCTGCAGCGCATTTTGCACTGAAACCATTCCTACAAACTGGAAACTTCTCACAGAAAATAAATATCATGCTCCCCTGAAGGCTGTTCTCGAGAGTCCTGAAGGCCAGTTGTGGTACCTCCAGAATCCTTCCGACACCGGCTTGTTTCACCGCATGTTCCTCGATTGGGCCTCAAAGATTGGAGCTTCGCTTTTTATCAACTCGGTGGAAGACGCTCTTTCCGTTTGCTTGCTGCAAGAGCTGAGTGCTGAGCAAGCGCTAGCCATCCTTCAATTGTTGTTGAAGCACGCCAAAGGCACCAACGATATAAGCAATTGCAACCGACTTGCGGCGAGGGCCACAGTTGTTTTGGAAAAGTGCGTCACTTCCAACCAGACTGCAAGAGCTTTTGTTCACAATTTCATCGAGGGCGTCTCCGCGAATCATTCTACCAACATTCCCGACGTTGTTTCGTTCGGCATATTGTCACCGCTGGTCAATAACATGTATCCACTCAGAAGACAACCTCCAACCCCAATTGACAAGTTTCTTTTGCACTTAGTGAACATTGGATTTCGTCACGAAGCTTATGAAAATCAAACTTGGTTCAAGATCGCAGCTGAAATTGTCACTACACATGTGCTCAGCGATTTATCTGTTCTGAAAACACCGGAAGTCGTGTCCCTTCAAGATGGTGTATGGCGAGCGATCGCACGGGCTGAAAATAATGGCCTTGTAGTGCCCCGAACATTTTGGGCGGATAAATTGCCACTACGGATGTTTTCGGATTCTGATAAATATGCAAAGTTCATTCCAACACGAAGACGCGATGAGTTGCTGATAGCATACCGATCCATTGCTGACCCTGGCTCACTCACGTTGAACGAAACTAAACTCATCGCTCATGATTTGGTGGACACTTTTCGGTCTCGAGGTGCGGTGACGAAAGTCCCATGCAATGTTAGTGCAGAAGACCTTCTGCTGCAGCTACATGTTCATCTGGAGAATTTTACGATTCTAGATCAGTTTCGTGTGATTTTACCTCCGACTAAGACGTCCATAACGAAAGTTTTTGTCAACTTCAAGCAACCGAGTCTCAGCCGTGATACACCTTTGAGCAAGACGTTCGTTGAAGCACATCCTTTGATTGAAGATATGTGCGTCGACCAAATTAAAAAGCGCGATATTCTTAAGACATTGATTGACATAAGTGCGCGAGACCGCGAAAAGTTTGAGCGCGCCTTGTCGCTCGCGATTTCACGCGATACGTTATTCTGGGTTGCCCTAGCCGAAGTTCACGAGTGCTTGCTGAAGCCAGTTGACGATGCCACCATTGAGGCAGTTGGTAAGTTGTCCCACGAGGAGCTGCGTATCCAAGGAATTCCACATTTCCTTGTATGGTTCAATGGAAGGCCTTTGCTTCAAGAGTTAGTTTCGGTGGTTGAAGCCAACCGCGATGGACAGCGTGCCGCCTTGAAGCCCGATCCAGTTTATTCTTTGCTGAAGAATTCGCTCTCCTTCAAAACCGGTGCAGAGTATCGAGTCTGGGAGGATCGGCTACAAGAAACACTGCGAAGTTCACGCCGAAGACTGCATCTTTCTGTGAAAGACATTACTGAGGATCTGTTGAGGAGCATGCTAAAATTCTGCAGCCCTCGATCGAAGTCTTTACGTCTTCTTGCAGACCGCAAGTTCCAAGGTATCAGAAGGAAGATTGTGACGGCAGGCGACTACCGTACGAAGGAGTGGGAGGACCCGGAGAAGAAGTCTATTCTTGCATCTTACGTTGTCTTGGCTGAGGTCATCCCTAGTAGAATTACTCAGGCATCTGATGCAGTGGATGAATATCAATTTGACGATCTTCTTTATGGAATGGCAGAAGCACTTCGACGTCGTCAACACTTCTTAGACGATCTGAACGAAGATGCTGTACAAAACCTTTCCAACTTGATGAACAGTTTCCAACAACGACACAATCCGACTGTCGAAGCAACAGCAAAGGAAGTCAACCAATTTGGGTACTTTGAATGCCAGACGGTTGAAGACTATGAAACCATCGACGGAGTGAGCCGCTCGTTCTGGATTTCTGTGAGGGCAGGAAGAAACCGCTCGACAGATCAAGTCCAGTATAACGCAGATAAAATAAACTCGATGCTAGCCGGAATAAACGTTTCAAAAGCCCCAGGTCGCGATATTGAGCAATTGTCCCTGAGCCTTCCAACGCTACGTCGTCTCGTTGAAATTGGTGTTAACTGCTTGAACTGCGGATTTCGCGAGTTTGTTCCATTCATCCGCAAGAACTTTAAGGGCATCGGCGATGTTTTGAACATGGAGAATCGTGAAATTCGTGGTCGCCAAACAGGATTTCACTTCAGCATCAAACTCAGTAGCATCGACTCTGCCTTTTGCACGAGACTATCTGAGATGGTTCGACTCGTCGCCTCTGAATGTGAGAACTTCGTTGGCTCAATCGAGCAGCTGTGCAACCACTATCCAGTCCTGTATTGTTTCGACAAGACTGAAATTGGGTTCATGCTTGCTGCCATGCTTGACCCAATAGAGCGGTCCACTGAGGCCCTCTACCAGCTCATCGTGCGCAGGCTGGGGGAAGTCAAATTTGTGCCAGAGAGGCTTGATGGCCTGCAAAAAGAAGAGCTGATGCCGCGATTGAAGCGCTTAGCAGAAGCACTCAGCGAGCTCTGCGCAGTGGATCTCGGCTCATCACTTCAGCCGCCCACAGTGTTGTACTTAGAAAATTCGCGTGAATGGCCGCTGGCAGTTACCAACGCGATGAGTGTGGGCGGTAAGAAGATTTCTGCGGACCAGGTGTGCCTCCCACTTGGGTCGAAAGCTGAGATGCTAAGAGCTCGAGAAAATTTTCTGCGACGCGTGATGTCAGGAGTATGCCCACAGAACACTTCAGCTGTGTTTTGCCTTGTAATTCCTGAGCCAGTATCTGAATCCCCAGAAAATTTGAACGTTTTGCGAGAGCTTTGTCGTCATTCTCGATCGCAATTTTATATCGTTGTGCACAAGTCGTACGTGTCGCTTGAACGAAAAGTGGCACTGTTCGGCGATTTTCCAATTGTTCGAGCAAGCGTCAGTTTTGATCCTGAGGGATTCTTCACTCCAGGGCGCGAGAGGATTATCGTTGTCTCCGGGCCTTCGCGATCAGGAAAAATGAAACTTGCACGTGACAAAGCTGTCGAGCAGCTAAAGCTCTCACAAGGTAGGAAGGCGGTGGCGTGCGAAAGATTTTTGAGTGGATCGACCCTGCCGCATGCACTCAGTGCACTGCTTGGTGGCGTTGGTAAGTCCAATGCCGCCATCATAGAGATAGGCTCTGGGCTCACGGACCATCTGCAGGCGCTGATCTTCTCACTTGCACTGGGCTTCTGGTCGGCTCGCGATGGTGCCGCTTCTCGGAGGCTCCATCCTGTGGTCCTAAAAGTTCATGACGCTTTTCTTGAAGAACTCCCTGTCCTCAAGCTGATGAAATCATTTCGTGGATCGACCCTGCCGCATGAACTCAGTGCACTGCTTGGTGGCGTTGGTAAGTCCAATGCCGCCATCATAGAGATAGGCTCTGGGCTCACGGACCATCTGCAGGCGCTGATCTTCTCACTCGCACTGGGCTTCTGGTCGGCTCGCGATGGTGCCGCTTCTCGGAGGCTCCATCCTGTGGTCCTAAAAGTTCATGACGCTTTTCTTGAAGAACTCCCTGTCCTCAAGCTGATGAAATCATTTCGTGCTAATCCATCTACGAGAGAGACCTCAACACTTCCCGTCCAATTTTCTGCCTACGTCGATTCGATGTCGTTGCGTTTGTCTGAGCCGTTAAATAACATCGTTAAGTCCGTGGGAACTAAGCTGGCTGTACCAACCGCACTGCCTCTGACTGCGGCTGCTTGGGAGAGTGCGACATCACCCTCTCGTTCTGCTGAACACCGAGCGCTTCTCGCAACAACGGAGATCCCAGAATTTCTGCTTACATTTGCTAATGGTATCCCGGTGCTCTGCTGCATGAACGCAAGCGTCGGCTACGAAATTCTGAAGCAGAAACTCGAGCACGATGGGAAACCGATCGAATGCCACATCTTGGATCAGATGTCGTCCGATGATCTTTGGAAGCTTGCCTTTACGGTACTTGAGACGCCAGCATCTATGCGCGTGATTCCGGGCATTGTGATGACTGCGTGCATTCTTCAGTCGCTCATTCGCCTTGACTTAAGCGTTCGATGTCGCCGAGTGAAAGGTGTTGATGTTTCTGATGATGGCATCGTATCGTTTGTAGGTGAAACTGGCAGTGGCAAGACGCAAATGATTGATACCTACTCTCGGTATCGTGGCTGGGGGCGTCCAAGGGTCATTCATGTCGACTCAGGAACGACAGAAGCTGACATTGTCCGCCAAGTATCGGCATTGCTAGATGAGCGACGATTGTTAAAAACACCGGTGCCCACTGTCATTTTCTTTGACGAGTTCAATACGAGCCCTGCTCAAGATACAATCAAACGAGTTCTCCTCGACCGTCGCCTTCCTCGCGCCGATGGGCAACATGATGTTCTCCCCTCCACGCGGGATGGCTGGATTTTTGTCGCTGCATGCAATCCGTACGCCATACTATCATCCGATTCAAGAGCAAAGCGCCAGGTGCTAAAGTACACTGTGCAACCTCATGTCTCACCGAGTCTTGTTGGTTCTTGTTGGCGTCTGCCACTCCCAACTCGTGACGAGGAATCATCCATCGTGAGGTCTATGTGCGAGAAGTGTGGGGTATCTTCAGAAGACACAGAATACTTTTCAAAGGCTGTGCCATTTATTCATCGGTTTCTGGAACGTCGCGCTGACATGGTCCCATATTCTCTACGAACGGTAAGCCGACTCTTGCGGCTTTATCGTCAACTTGATCGAATTACCTGTCTTGATGCCATTCGCGACGATACACTTTGTAGACATGCGATGCGATTCTTGCCATGCGACTCAGAGACTCCATGCCCAGAAACGCCAACCAACTCCGCAGAAGAACATTCATCGTTTGCTCTAGCCCCGTTGGCATTAGCTGTCAATTATTTTGTCGCCCTCCCTCAACACAAACGAAATGAAATAGAGTCAGAAGATATTGAGGGGGTGCTGTTGCGTGACGGTGCTACCCTTCAGTGGCACTTGCGACATTTTGGTGAAAAACTTGGGCCGATGTACAAAGACAGTGCTAAGAACGTGCGACTGGCCCTTCCCAAAGACCTTCATCGTCTCGAATCGTTGTATGAAACACTTGCTGTGACGTACCTCTGCGTTTACACGCAGACGCCACTGTTTCTGATTGGGCCGCCCGGTTCCAGCAAGACGTTAGCAACTTTTATCGTGCTTTGGGGTCAGTTACGGAAAGACTCTGTGCACCTTCGTCGCCTAGAGCCCTTGTATTTTCAGTGCAGCAAGCACACAACAGCACACTCACTGGAGAAGGCTATCAGAGATGCAAAGACGCAGGCTGCTGAGCAGGTGACGTTTGTTCATGTGCTTGATGAAATCGGTAACGCAGATCAAGCACTTGGTCATCCGCTTCGAGTGCTCAACCATCACCTTGAACGCAGCGTGTTCGACGAAGATGGAAATCCCGAAAGTTTGGATCCCGACGTTCTTGGGCATCAATCTTTTATTGGAACCAGCAATTACTTTCTTGATCGATCACTATTAGGGCGCGCAATTATTTTGCAGCGCGACAATCCAAGTCTCAACGAAATGCAAGAAATGTTTGGTGCCGATTTCGATCAAGAGCTTTTAGCTAAGATGACATCGGCGCTGGTTGACGTTGAGGCGATGCAAAGTCAGCAAAATCCATTTTTGCCATCGTCCATTCACAACTGCAAGCTTACGATGCGGGACATGTACGCGTTGCATATTTCCACCAGCAATTCATCCACTCACCCAGCACAAAAAACGGAAAAGGCTGTGATCAAGGCGATGAGTCTGCGAGGTAACGTGCTGCTTAAGCCCCCACGAAGCAAAGAACAATTTAAGATGATTCAAGAGGAGCTCCTTGTTGAGCGACTAGAGATGATAGCGAAGGCATGTGGAATCAACGGAGTGGTACCCACGATAACCCCAAGGCTTCACCGTGCTACACCTAGGGTATCTACGACAACACCTCAGAGTGCCTCCCCACTGGGCATTGAGCGCCCCTTGGACTCAGATCCATTAACGCAGTACCAATCGCGTGAACGTCCGCTAATGATTTCTGCTGATCACCTGAGCACTGTGTTTGCGGCGTTGGACCTCCATGGTCTCCGGGAGGCCACCACCGTGATTTACGGCAAATATCTTGTTTCAGACGAGCAAATGATCACATCAACGATGTTACAGCTGCGCGAGGCAATGAAAACAAAAAATAAAGTTTGCCTTTTCGTTGATTGCGAGTCACTGATCGCGAGCATGCTTGATGTCCTCAACGGATTTTATCAGCGTGACGATGGAGATGCGGAATTCATGGTTCGCGTTGTGCTTGACGGCCGCAGCGACGATTGGCCGATTACGCCCGGCTTCAATATGAGGTGCATTATGGCCGTTATCGATAGTACAACTTTTGCTACGTTCGATTCAGGACCAAATTTCTTCACCCCAGCACTTGAGTCGCGGTTTGAAAAGATTTTCGTGACCGCGGACATGTTCGAAGCCAAACCCAAGTCGAGAGTATTAGCGTCGCTGAGAGATAACTTCGAGGTCAAGTACCTTGGATACACGAAACAAAATTCAATTGACGCAGAAGTAGTTCCGGAGATTATTGGCTACCACCCACTGATGCTGGCTTGCAGCGAGGAGCAACATCACTCCATCGAGTTGCTGGGTCGTTCAGATGTTGTCATGATGCACACTCAATTACCCAGCGACATTGCGTTGGACAACGTCGTGGCGTTGGATAGGCAGCAGTCTTTGGTGGAATGCGTATCACGCCACGTGAATGATACGGATCGTCTTTATTCGTTGGTGCTGTGCCCCGTTGGTCACATTCGCGGGGGCAGTGGCCTTGAGTCACTTGCACAAGCCCAAGCAGTTGCAGCGTTGGCAGTGAAGGAGATCAAGGGAGATGTCCGCTCACTGACCATTCGATCAGGCACACTTGACATGCTGTTTGAGATAGCGGTTAGAAATCTACTTGCTGCTGCTACGACAGTTGTCATCGCAATATCTCACAGCCAAAATAATCCTCTTGAAGAATCGCACCTTCTGGCAGTTTGCAATTTTGTTGCTGCTGTGGCGGAGGAGCGCAACACAAGCACTCGAATCATTCTCTTTGCGCCTATTAGCCACATCGACACAAAGGTCACAATCCCGCACAAGTGGAGAGCGTCCTACTGTGATTCGCCGATCCCATTCACTGTCCCAACGAACTTCGTCGAATCACGATGCAACGTGTTGATGCCGCAGTTGCGTTGCATAGAAGTCAACACAACTGTGCGCTACGATGTTTTCCCCAAGAATGATAATCCTTCGTTTTGGGAAACGTTCGAAAAAACTGTCAAGAAGAGCACCTCTTCGAGTGCATTGCAACATGTACGACGTCAAGTGAGTAGAAACATTTCCATTTCTCAAGCAATTGCGGAGATAAACGCATACCAAGAGTATATCTGCAAATTGCGCTGTTGGTTGTCGCTTCACTGGTCGAACCATAAGTACTTTGCTCGCCTATTTGGAGTTCGCTGGGACGCGATTCGCTCCAGTTTGCTGTTAAGTCAGGATGAAATCTTGTCAGAGTCCTTCATTTTAAGCCCTTCACGTGAAGGGGGCCTCCCAGCTGCGCAGTCTATCATGGAGCCAGGAAACGGAACAATGAACCAGTTGTGTATCGTACAGTGCAATTCTCTTCAAGCACAGCTCAGGCAGTGCATGCGCGATCGAAAAGAGTTTGATAAAGCGCTGGACATTCAACACTGTATTACCCAAGGGCGGCTGTCTGGTGCTCAGTCGAATGCGGAACTCCTAGCGCTCCTGAGGCTATCGTTAGCCTCGAAGGAACCCTCGATTAATGGAAGCCGCGTTTGTTTGCCTTTCACATCTCAACAAATGTCTTCTTTGCGAACGTTTGAAGCCATCGCTCCGAGCACCACGTCGGAGCGCTTGCACTTGGATTCTTACGTTGATCTAGTTAACGATCTTTTGTGCGCAGAGTCTGAGATGACGCGGGCAGTTGCTTTGGCTCAGCTGTGCAAAGCTCTGTGCGCCAGGCATCAGCCCCCCATTTTGCGGCGAGTTCAATCTGGACAGCTATCAACAGAGAGTGTCGATGAACAGGTACCTAAGGATGAGTTGTTCGTTCGAATAGCCTTCACATACGGTATGAATCTAGCGGTTCACATTTTTTGTAACCCACCCGATTCTAGCGATGCATTTGAGACTACTATTTCCGCATGCGGCCAAATTGTTGCACTCCAAACGAAGAACGACTTAAGGATGGCGTTGAATCGCTCCTTTCAGTGGGACCCTATGCTGAACAACGATGAATATCAGAGCCCAACCAGATTTCAAGAAGAACACGACGAAATTTCATCAATACGCGCGGCTTTGGAACGTGAACCGCGACTTTCTCACATTGGGCACTACGTCTACCTTTACCGTGTGCTCAAAGAGCAGCTGTTTACCGTTGACCCTCTTGCACCAACCACAGGAAAGCCAGATGAACAACTCATCGGCATCGTGACACTCGACATGATCAGAACTTTATGCATCAAAGGGCTGCCTAAGTCGCTCCAAACATATCTGCAGCGACTATTAACCGTAGACCATTGTGACCATGACCGCAACGTGTTAGATGTATTTGAACACCTGAGGAAAACTCTGCTGTCGCTGATCAAAATCAACAATGACATTCTCAAGAGATGTCATGCTGTGCTCAAGCGAGCAAACAACACTGAAGTACGAAGAACTGTGGTGGAATGGCCACTGTTGACGATTCACCACCAACTCATATCGATTGCCTTGTTCAACGAAGTGTGGAGGGACTCAAGAGCCGTCACTAGAGATAGGCTCCGTCATTTTGAAGAAGTTCTGGGAGGATTACCAGAGATCACACTGTTAGAACACTTTCCTTCGCAAGGTATATCGATCACTGCGTCGTTTCAAAGCGAACCGAGTGCTAGTGAAGTGTTTTCGTAAATGGACAGATACTAGGAAACTTGATGGGATTGTTCGCACTTACTTAAGCGTTTTCTGGTTTGGGAGCTGCGATTATTGTTTTGTTGCTGTGCAGTGTGTTTTCTTAGCTCAGAGACATCACTTAATACTTTATCGAACACGATGGGCCCCAAGAAACGAAAGGGAGGCGGCCACGGGAATGCTCAGCAGAAGTCGAGCTCCCCTCCAACACGGGCGGTACCACGTCCCCCTCTTCAAGCTGCTGCCCCAGTGGCGGGTACCACACCAGACGTCCAGCCAGGGTTGCCATCTCAAGAACGCTCAGAAATAGACGCCAACCATTGTTGGCTTAGACTGAAGCTTCCACTCGAACAACAAGCTAATATTCAATACGAAGATATTCCACTAGAATCGGACTTGCTGCGATTTGGATGCCAATTCTATCCGAAGAACGATGTGAATTCTCGACGTAAAGACGCAGTGATGTATCAGCGATATGTAATCGCAACGTTCCTAGAAACCAGGAGCTCAGAAATGGTACCGGGATCTTATCAGGCGGAACACATCAGTTTTTTGTCACGAGAACATTTCGACCACATACGCCATGTTGTAACCGCAGCGGACTTTCAACCCAAAACTGCACAACGCCAACTGCGAGAGACCGAGTGGACTCGCATCCGCGAGCTCTATCGTTCTTTGCGAAAACTGCAAGAACTTGACCGTCAGCGCGACACCATGAATCCGGAGCACGTCACTCGAAAATGGGCGATGCTGATGAACGCAGTGCCAGTGGCTAAGGACGATTCATTTATTTTACCGGGTGAAGAGGATTTCAATGCTGATTCACCGGGTGAGCTCGTGAAAAACGTGCTTGGAGTCCTTAAACTGGTGAATTTTGTGATCGAGAACCTGATTCCAAGACATGTCTATGAGATTGGCCCGATCCCTGCAACACCCGTGATTGAGTACCTTCATGCGCTTGGCGGTTTCTCAAACATTTCGTGTTCCCGCGAGGATATTTTCAACTGCTTCAGTACATTACCGGATCATCGTACACACAACGGCGTGTTAGGCGGAGTGAACACCGCCGACTATGCGATCTGTCAGTCCCAAGGTAAGCGAGCCCATGCAAGGGTTGCAACTTTACAGAACAGTCACTTGAGAATCAAAAAAGTTCACAAAGACAACAGTCACCTCCTAAGTGCTTTGTCATCGCTGTGTGACAGCTTCAATCAGAACGAATTGCTGAAGGCATTAGGTGTGGTCATTACCACCGTTGCAAGCATTGCCAAGAACGAGAAGGGTACCTTCCAATCATTAAACAAGGCGATTGAGAAATTTCAGCAAGCGTGCTCCAACACATCTGGCGTGACATCTGGCGTGGAAGCATCACCCATCCACGAGGCTTGCAACCACTTTGTCGGAGGAGTGCTGATGGGCATCGGAATCAAAAGCCTAACCAGCGTGCTCCGTGCGTATATGAAGGATTTTTCACTTCGCGACCTTAGCGTGGATAGAGACATGGAGAAGTACAACGCTGAAGACCACAAACGAATTTTCAAAACTTCAGTTGCGCACGATGTAATGAAAGAGCAAGAAAATCCTCTCACTGCGGGCAATCTCATCGTCGCTGGAGACGTCACCTTTGACGTGAAAACAACGATTTCCAATGCAATATACGAAATAGTGTCACAACTCAGCAACTGCTCAAAAGTGAGACCGCCTGAAATCGGGGACAAACCCACTCTTCCTTTTCCTGGGCGGCTGCATCAAAATGCCCAAACAGTGCAGTCTTCTCTCCACGGGGACTCCATTATCATTGACCTTGGCTTCCGTACTGACGGACGCTACGCAGAAAATCCATACGGCGTTGGTATAGATTTTTATCCAAATGAGGAAGGGCTGACGTTGACAGAGACATTGATTGGAATGATGAAAGCGCGATCATTAAAAGTTGTGTGCCTTCAAGGATCGACAATTCTGAAGAATATTCAATCTGATGTTACGATCGATTGTCATCTAGAAGCTGACAACCTTCGGTATGAAGCCATCATTGATGGGCAGCCAGTTTCCAGCGACAATCCAGTCTCAAGTGTCACAGTGCTTGACACCACCAACTCCGAAGAAATGATTCCCTTCAATCGCATCGTGCAGCACGTCCTTGGTACGAAGTGGCGCAAGGGATCTGCAAGTATTCCTGACAAGGCAGTGCAAGTTGCAGCTGCTCTAGATGTTGAGTATCTCCTAGAGACGCCGCACCATGTAGGCAACGTGGATGTCTTCAACAACGTTGTCTATCAATCGAGTGAGCAACTGCTTGAGAGCCTTGACAACCTACAGCGACGCATCCGCGAAAAATGGAGCCTAGAACTAAGCTTAAGTGAGCACAGTGAGCTAACAAAATGCTTACTTGAGCTTCTCAAGGAGGACTCTCGTGTTCTTGCAGTTTCTCAGAAAGAACTTGATGACGCGGTTGAGCTGTTGACACGCCTTCAATATGTTGTGAAGGATATTCCTGTCGACGATCAAAGTTTTGTTGCCAAGCGTGCAGTTATCCTAGCGAGATCAAGGCAGCCATCCATATCGTTTGCACATTTGCAACTTGTTGGACATCTTGCAACGTCACACGTTCAAAGTATTTGTAGCGAGTTATCCAGAACAAGCTCATTAAGATTGCTGATCGTTGCGTCTCCTTCCACTCAGGCATTTTCGCAAGTAAGGACTGTACTGCAGACGCCATCTGCAGCGAGGGAGTTTCAGCCATCGCTCGTCGTGCAGTTTAGCAATGCCGCGTTTCTGCAGCAGGTACCAAAAACGGTGAGCAGCACTACGAACAACATCTTATTCCAATACTCCAAATTGGTCGACTCTTTTGCTCAAGAGATCCAAGAATCAAGTCGCGAAAATCGCCTTACGTTGGTGTGTTGTCGAGGTCAGCGCAACGTTGTGAACAAACAAGCACTTGGCCCCGACGTAGAGGTGCGAGAATCGCCGTCGATTACTGGAATTCCACTATCCAACGCTGCTTTTTTCGAAGATGTTCTTCAGTGCATCCAAACGAACAAGCATGTGGTATGTGTTGTCGATCATCCAGATCTGGCGCTAGCCACGTTCGTGTGCAACGAAGCTGTCATTGACACCCATATATTTTATGCTCCTGCTTTGATCAAGCCACAGCGTCCCACCTTGGCGGCAGTGTTTGAGTTCACTGAACCACCAGCATCTCTTTCGTCAGACTGGCGTGCGGTTGAAACTGAATTGAGGTTCCGAGAGGAAGAACGCTTTCGTATCATGAGCTTTTGGGACTTCGTGCGCATCGTACCAGAGTGCGAATGGCTTGATCATCGCGGTCGCATTCAGTTGTACTTGCTGATTGTGTGGAAGGTTGGCTTGGAAGTATCACAAAATGTGCTTGACCGCATTCGCAACGTCACATCTCTGCCGCTTCCCTCCACCCTCCTACTGGAGAGCAATGCACTGCAGTTCGACTCGTCGGCGAAGGTGGAAGAGCTTCCTTCATACAACGAGATGGTCATTGGTGGCACAGTGACGCGTGACGACGTTCTGCGCTATTGCATCACAATGCACATCGACATTCCTTGGAACGGTTGTGCTAGTGCGTGGGCCGCTGCCCCACCTTTCTCTTCGGAACTGCTCACTCAAATTTTATCTGTGTATCCGTTTCCACTTCGATTGCTTGCTACATTGGGTCCCAACCTGATCCACACCCTCAGCGGTGTGAAGCTTTTTGTTGGAGAAACGCCTTTGTCGTGGGCTGTTGACGTTGCTTCTCGCCTGGCTGTGACTTCTGCATTGATTCAGACGGGGCAACTTTCTCAAAAGCATCTAGCCCCTCTAAGCGTCGTGAAATGGCTTTTTATAAGCAGAGGATGGAATGATAACAAAAGTGCGGTGGATCGAAATGGACGGCAACTAGCACACATCACGTTTGACGCCGAAGATTTCATTGCACTAGACAAACAAGGCATTGTGATGAACATTCTCGAGGCAAAACATGTTCAAACATCACGCCCATTAATGAGCTCAACAACGCTGGATGTGATCGCTTCGATACTAGTGTCCATTGAAGACACACCTCGCTTGTTCATCAAGCAGCCTCAAGTTCTTGATTATTTCTTCAAAACTGAAGTTCGAGGCGGCATCACCCACAAAGCTGCTGACGAGTTGATGTCACCCATACTAAATTCTGCAGGCAATCAATTGATAGGGGCGCCATTTCTTAGCGTGTTGAAAGACTCCTCGATGAGTGAGAATTGTGCTCTCAGAAAACGAAAAGAGGTTGACGACTTTTGGAGGTGGTGCAACGGTGAGGCCATTCCCATACCTTCTCTGCTGGGATTACTCAACAAACTCAGTGCAAATGCTTGGGGCTTCTTGATCAGCACGCTCCCACACTCAGAGTTGCTTCGTATTTCTGACCTATTTCAGAAAGGGGGATCCTTAAAGCGGCTGCACTCCAACGGCAACTTTGCATTAATATTGCAACACGCTGCAGCGCTCTTTGAGGAAATCCCGAGTGCAGCCGATGCTGTGACGATATTAATGATTCAACGATCACACCTGTTCCATCCAGGCTCTATCATCGTTGGGATCGACCATTTATTTGCTGTTCTTCACGATGCGAATACGGTAGACGTGATGCGCATTACCCAGAAGCCGAGTGCAGGTAGATGCTACGCTCAGTTCCGAGTGGAGTTGGAGGGAGCCACTCGTCGGCTTTCACATGCTTTAATGCAGTTGCCCCTATTCCGTAGAGTCGACGACTATCTATCAACGACAATCTTGTTTTTTGGACGATGCTTCTCTGAGGCTGGCCGGCGACATCTCTTGGGGGTTGTGTCCGCGACTTTGCTTAACCCGACTCAAACGATTGCACCGCGCAGCGCACTAGAAACGATGGCAGCGGGTTTGTGGATGCACCTCCCGTTGGCTCCGTGTCCACTCAGCACCACTGACACAACAGCACTACGCAAAATGAAAAACTTTTTGGCTGCGTGGCACAACAAGAATGCAGATTTGTACTTGCCAAACTGGAGCGCAAAGCAGATCGAAGATGCCCAAGCCGAGCTTCAAAGAACATCGTCAGAGTATCGATATTTTGTGCAGACCGAGTTTCAAGTCGTTCCTTACATAGCGCTTGCCTTGATTGGTTGGGTGCACTATCTCCCACTTGCGTACCTTCAACAACTTTGCGACACCCACATCGTCGATAACGCACCGGTGGTGAAAGTCACGAACATCATTGTCCAAGGTGGCCAGTGGGCGACGTACAAACTAAATTATGCAATCCGTCCTCTCCCAACACACGTCGCCAAAGATCTCTTTGCACCAGGTCAATACAACGTTGACAATGGAGAAGCAGCTTTTGACGTTTCTCACGGCGTATCAAAGGAAATCATGCGCCGCAACCTCATGTGTCTCGCCAACACTAAAAATGCCGACGGCAATCTCGACATCAGCGTGGAAACGACAGCAGCGAAGCTTTGTGTTATTTTGTGGCTAAATTGTCTTGGTTTGTTCAGTCGACACATTGAGCTTCAAGCGTGTATGGACGAGATCGTGAAATTAGCCAGCGCCGCGACGTCGAATATTTTGAAAACTGGCGTCGATGATTTCCTCAAACAACTCAAAAAAAAGAATGATAAAGGGAAGACTCAAGCTGAACTGCTTGGTGATACAGGCGCATTAACGAACAGGACGACGTACCCCTCGTTCATGGAAACTCAAGTTCTTAGGCACTCTCCAATGCTGACATTATTTGATGTTTCTACCAACGAAAGTGTTTTGTATACTGTCCAAACGCTGAGTGCGGTTCTTTATATTATTCCAGCAGCTGATGTAGCGAGGCCATCGAAGTTTTGCCACCCAGCAAACTTTCCAAGTTTTGTTGGAGAAGCTGCTCTCGCTCACACCGTGCTTTGCGAAGCATCCGAACAACCCAGGAGGGAAAAATTAGACAAGTGCCTTTACTTGATTGCTGTTGAAATTGGATATCGTCTTGGGCATGCCTGGGGAACCCTCACCGCAAACAAAAAAATGCTAATTGCGCAGAGTGTTGTCAGCACGCCGTTCACGCTACTTCAGGGATTTCAGGAAAGTGCAACTTGTATGCTGGTGATGATTGTCGACATTGCCTTGGAGGAACTCAGCAGTGCAGCACTGCGGGCCGATCTCTGTTCGGCACTTGTGATGGCAATTGGATTTCAACAAGCCGACGCCAAGACGTACCTACTGATTCCCTTTCTAGATTTACTATCAGGACTTGCTGTTGAGCATCACTCTAAGTACGATGGCATCATTCATCACCATCCTACACCCGTATTGCAACAGGCACAGGATACACCTGTGTTACAACAGGCGGAGGATACAAGTTCCCAGCGTTCGTTCTTAACGAAACGGACCGCCAATGAAATTGCCTTTTGGCGAGATGGCGCTAAAATTCTTGATAGTACAACTGCTGCCACGTGGCTTATTAGAAAGGAAAATTTGAAGGTGCTATCCGCTGCAATTGAAAAGGATCCAAACTACACAAAAGATGATGCACCCAATGCCGATACGTTCATTGTCAAATTGGCAGCGTTGTCACCGCTCGACGAGCATCAAACACCTCCTGTAGTGCTGGAGACCGAATTGTCGCCTCCAAAACCGTTGAAGACGGCCTATCCGCGTGCTTTATTGTTTCATGAATCCAGCACTGATGAAGTAGCCGAGCCTGGGCATTCCAAAGCAAGCCCACAGTTGGCTAGCCAAGAAACAAAGGTAAACATGCGCATGGCCCCTTACAACGATGCACGGATCGCGGCTGCTGTCATTAACGTGACCAAAATTGTCGACATTGAAATTCCACTCGAGAGTCTCCTTGCGGGTGGACAACTGCGTGTTCGCGGCGGCTCCGGATGCGCATTGCTTAAAGACAAATCAAAAAACTTCCGCATCGAGCCGCTGACATCCATTCGAAGTTACAATACATGGACAATCGTGTGCTACTTCGAGGATTATGGCAGTGCATGGGAGTTTTGCTTTGGTCGGCAGCACCCGTCTACTTTGGTTGGTGAGGGTTTTATGCTGGTGAGCTCTCCATCTGGTGGCTGGCGTATTATTATCGGACTCTATCATGGCATAAGTAACTCAAAGTTAAGACCGTGGCACCTCTTAGCCTTTCACACGGTTGCTGGGCTCAGCCTCAGAGGGCCATCACAGGACAACACAGCCACGGGAGGGCCATACCTTCTGCTTCGATGGATGTGCAATCGACTTTGTCAACATTTGGGATATTCAATCGATGATAATGTCCAAGAAATGGTGTGTCTTCTCGCAACAACCGATGAAGAGAAAATAGAGCCGGCCTACAAATTCCTTGTTGCGGTGATTCGCAACATTTGCGACTCCATCCGAGGACGAAGCGCTCTTGAACCGACTGATTCGGTCATCCTGAAAGACATTGTACGAGCAATTAAAGCCCAGGAGAGAAATATCGCATCATGCGGCGTTGATGGTAGGCTTTCAACTGTGCACCTAGTGCAAGCAATACGCTCATCGTTTCACTACGTTTCTAACAACACGCTGGATCCTTTTATCGAGCCTGGCATAAAACGAGTGGGCTCGGTGGAGCCGTTGTTCAGCCATGAAATTGCCCAGCGAAATCTTGCGCATTCTTTCACGGCTGTAGTGACTGGTGGCTTCAAGGTCAAACAGTTTGTGAGTCAGGCACAAGAGCACTCTGACCTGAGAGCCCAATTGCCTTCACTTCACACTGGGCCCGATATCTCGCTGCCTGTTGGAACAGGACTTCAGTCTGCACTCAACCAACGAGATGTGTTTTTCGGCTTGAGTACAACCTACAAGGAAGTTGACTTGTTGTTCATGCCGATTGATCGCAAGGAAAAGTATCACTATTCTCGTGGTTTAGTCGTTGGGTTTATTGTTGATGCACGCCTTCTGAAGCTGCCACCAGCGTTCGGCGATGTCAACGAGGCGCTCATGGTGCAGTGGATCTTGCAGGTTTTGAGGTCTCCTTTGCCGCATGCGTGGAAAGATTGGTTTCTGCAGCATCTGCATACAAAAAAGGTGGCGATGCCGAAGTTCGAAAGTTTTCGAGAAAAGCGTATCGCTCACTTATTAGCATTGCGATGTGAAATTGGGAACGTCCGGAATATTGTGCTTGCTGCATTCGACAAGCTGCCACAGCACTGCACACGGTGCAATCGTGTCTATGGTGTCATCACGATGTTTAACCCTGCTGTCGATGATTGGAGAGGCACTCACAACAGCGACAAAGATCGTTATGAGTTTGAAACGGTGACATTTACTCAACTTCCACCTGATGAAGAAGCGTATCGCATTATGGTTGATAAATTCAACATTTTTACGACGCATGTGGTTGTTTACGGGTATGAAAAGCATCCTATAAGCGACCTCCTGCTGAAGTGGCTGTGCGAGTACACGTTCCGATACCCTTGGAGGTTCTTTATTTTAGTCAACTGCGACACGACTATGAACCTTCCAGAGAACAGAGATCGCGTGACGAATTTGATGTCTTCACACAACTTGACGAACACAATCACACAACCAGTAGATGAACATTTGAGAACGTGCGAACTTTTTATTCGCTACCTCCCTCAACGCTCCGATGATGTCAAAAACACTTCATTTAGAACTAGCCGCGCTTGTGATTGGTCCAGTGACGTTGAGAAAATGCTCGAGGAGACCACACCGCGTCCCGTCCTTATTCATCTTATCACACCCCCCGGCGGCGGTAAATCAACTCTGATGCAGGAGCTCGAGAGCAAAGGTAACAATGTGAGATTTGTTCGACTTGACTGCAGTGATGACCGCCTTGTAGAGGAAGCACTGCAAGCACTTCTTGATGAAGTGCTAGCTGGTGTGAATCTGAACCAAACATCTGTGATTCTAGTTGCAGATGAGTACCACATGTTATCTGAGCGGAAAAAAGAAGAGTTCATGGCGTGGGCAAAAGGAAAGCTCAACCAAGTCAAAATCGTCATGATTGCAAATCGCGCGGATCCACAAGACAAAAAACTCCTTTCAGAACTGAAAATTGCGTATCCACAATCTGCTGAAGGAATCACCTGCATAGAAGGTCGTATTTCGGCTGCGAAAGTCAAAGTAGTGATTCGTAAGACGTACAATTCACTCTCAGAAGCCGAAGTTAGCGCACAAGCGAAACAGTTCTACACGTTTCTGGCAACGCTGCGTGGCATGCTTGGAGACGACGCTATTTCCCTTCGATTGGAAGAACACTTTCCCCGAGCAAACAGCGGCAAGAAAATTAGTAACTACGAGTTTGTTTCTCGACTTCAAGATAAATTGATCATGTTTGGGCCGGCATCAATTCGACGCATCATCGAAAGTTACGAGCAGATCACCACATTGATCGCATCTAAGACGACAGATATGAATGAAAGTGATCGGCGCCGAACAATATTGAAACTGTATGAAGAGAGCATTTCTGGATTTCCAACGAAGCTGTTAGTCTTTACCTCGATGCTGGTGCCGCTATTGATGTACGTGGAGCCTGTCACGGGCGCGCCGCCTCAGCAGCCACCTCAGCAGCCACCTCAGCAGCCACCTCAGCAGCCGCCCCAACAGCCGCCTCAACAGCCGCCTCAGCAGCCGTCTCAACAGGCGTCCCAACAGGCGTCTCAAGAGTGCGATCAGGTGCTGTGCTATCGGGATGTGGTGGAGCTTACCGCCAACTTACAACGTGCGCCAGCAGTTGTACGCCTTGCTTTATGGGTTCAGTATGTTCTATCGTTTGTTGGGCATTCCGGCGTCAAAGTTGAAAGAATTTTCAAAACTCTCCAAAGGCTTCGTCTTGTCGACTTCCCAGATTTTCCGATTATTGATGGAGAGGGCAGTCTTGATGAGTTCAGCTTAGCAGAGCAGCGAACAACGTTTTTGAGTCACAACAATCTCACTGACTTAGTTTGGATCCACCGTACTCTGTCGCGTCGTGTGGCAGTGGACTGGATGGCAATATCGCGTGCTTGGAAGCAAACTCCGGTCACTGACAGTGAGAAGTTGTGCGCAATTATTGACCTTGCAGGACCAGCAACCGTGTTTTATTCGATGACGTCAGCAAACGTTCTCCAGCTACTCAAACGCAATCCTCTTGGACCATTTACAGAGTCGGTGGTGAAACATTACCCTATCAGCCGCATCAAAAGCGAAGCATCTAGCGATGAGTCGCCGTATTTCTTCGCAGCTTATGCTCATCTTGTGTCGATGGATCCGTCAAACACGCCATTAATGCGCGAGAAAATGATCCACGACTTCAACGACCTTGTCTTGCACCCACGTGGGGGGAGCGTAGAAATCGAGATTGCAAAAGCGTTTCTGCTGTGGATTTCCAGTCACGGGTCAATGGTGAGCTTCGTTCCGAACCTTGCAAGAGAACGCACTTCTGCAATTGTTCAACTTGTCGCAACTGCGTCAAACAACCTTGGCCTGACAGATACAGAGCTTTCTGAAACATGGCGAGGAAAGTACCTGGCACCTGCAGCTGAAGTTTTTGGCGAAGATGGAGAAGTCATCATTCCGTTGAAAAGAGCATATGCGATAGCAACGGAGCGGCGTCCACACGACAAGTGGCCCCAGGTCATGCAATTGCTTCATCGTATCGGCACGTCGCAGCAGTCAATGCTGACAGGAGGGGAGGCCCTATTTCTTCTGGACTCGGGCATTGTACAACCGGACATCCCGAGCAGAGTCATGGGAGCATTATTGCAGGCGCAACCAACGGGGTATTTAAGTATTGATCATCAAAAAGCGTTGCTGGGGTGTGATGTTGTGGTAGGCATGCATGATCTGAATAATGACAGGGAGTTCAAACTTAGCGTTTTCCGAAACATACAGCAAGGACTCAGCAGCCTCGGTGCTACAGTGTGTTTGAAGTGCGAAGCAATGAAAGTACGGCAACAACTCTAATATGAGCACCGTAAATATTGATGTGAACAACACTCAATTTATCTGATGTCTTTGGTGGGTTACGTGAGTATTCTCGTGTTGTTTTCTTTACGTAACCCTCTGAATGACAACAAAGAGTTGCTGAGTAAGATGTTTTCATTTTTTTACGACGTGGGCTTCAGCATCGACGCTCTCGTTGCGGATGTTTTAAACTTGGAACCAAGACCTTTAGAAGATACTCAGTTGTTCTGGCTGCAGAACCCCTCAACGTCCCGACTTCAGGACTGTGGTGAGCTACGAAAGCACGGCTATGAGTACCAGGCACCTGTGAAAAGTTTTGAAATAGGCAGCGGTGAACTGATAAGTGGCGATCTCCAACGTCGGAGAATGTATTTTGATATCGTTAAGAAAACCTCAACGCCATCTCACTCATGGCAGTTGTCCGCATTGCGCCGTATGTCGTGCCACGCGTTAGAACTGGTAACATCCTACGTCAAGATTTATGGCCTCTTCAATGGTACAGATGAGCATCGTGACACGCTCTTCATCGCCTACTGTGGGCTCGTTACAAAGAAAACCCATTGGTACCTTCCGCTCTACAACAAAATTGGGAGCAAAGAACAACAACAACAACAACCAGAACAACATCCTCTCGTGCCTCCTCAAAGTAGTGAAAGCTCCCAAGCTGATTGGATCGCTCTTGATAGCATGAGTTGGAGCGATTTTTTTGATCACATGAATAAGTCCGCATCAAAAGAAGTAGCATTGTGCATCGCGCAGTACGCACACAGACTGGTCAAGTTCTTGATTCCACCTTACACGTACCTACTCGGCTCCATTCCTGATCCTGGGCTCTGGGATTTGCAGTTTTCAGCCGATGACGTCGAGCAGTTGTATCACGGTCATTGCCCAACAGATCGGCTCGATCTTGTCGTTCAAGCGCTGCGCGAGCGCAAATGTCAAATCCTGGCAACAGGTTCCCTTGACCAACGAGCAAAGATGTGGAACCTTGCATATTCGACCCACGTGCTCCTGTGGGGCCTCAGCAACACAGAAAAGCGCCTGCGCGAGTTATTTGAATCCAATAGGTGTCTATTCTTACAACTCGATGCATTGTATCCAAGCGATAACATGAACACTGAAGGAAGGACCGACGTGCAGCGAAGTATTCCCTACTTGATTCAAATGTGGCGGATAGCGATAGACCGGCGCTCATGCGTTTGCGGAAAGCTATTTGCATGGGAGTTGCACGAGCAGCGCCGCACGTGCGCAAGTGCCTCGCACAATTTTTGGAATCACATCTTACACCCGCCATTGCTCGCCGCTCTCAGTGTAAACGCGTTGGAAAATCAAATAAGGCAAGAATTGCTGTCTTTGGAAAGCAAAAGAATCGCCGGTGTTGTTTCTGCATTTTGTACCGATCGCGCGAAGTCCTCGCACGCCGAGACTGCCCACACCCTTGATCTGTATTTCGAAGCCTGCCGTTGTATCTTCGATGAACGCGATACGAAATTTTGGACAGCAGCAGTCCTGGGCTCAAGTGTCACAACTAGCGAGCGTCGCAATGGAGAAGGGTATGATCGCATGATCGAGCAGTTAACAATGGCACTCCGTAGCCTCATCCTAGAAGTGCGCCTGTGCCACGAGAACGTGCGGCTCCTCGATAAGAAATTTTGGAGGTACTCCGGTGGTGAACGATCAGTGATCAGCATTCCCTACGGAAACAATGTCATTGTTGTCCGTGAAACAAAAGCTACCATGAACAATTGGCGAATTGTCGACGTTGGATTGAGTCTAGTTGGACGATACTGCATTCCGAGGCACGCGAGCCAAATCTGCACCCTCCACCATATTTTAACAGACGAAGCCGAAATGCCTTCGTTAACACAGGTTTCGGATTTTGCGCCACTGAAGCAATTCTTGTCGGAAACTGCTAGAAAGTACGGTGGAAGTTTCATGCTGCACGGGTTTTGTGACGGTGAAGGCGAAACGCGGCATGATGTGAAAATTGGTGTTTCGTCAACAAAACCATCTCATCAAGGCGGACACTTTGAAGATTTGGAATTCCACGTACGCGTCGACAATGAAAGCACACAGAAGTGCACCATCATCACCACAAACACCGGTGAAACGCGCGACCATCAGATGCCATCGGCATTCCTTCGTCTTGGCATCCTCCTGCACGACACTGGACTTAGTGTTCCACCCGATCATATCATTCGTGAGAGTGCAACGTGCTTGGCGCTGGTGCTTGAGGGTGAGCAGTCACTAACGAGTCAGCATGATAGTTCACGAGATGGCGGTGCCCACTCTTTAACTCCAGAGCAGCGATCAAGAGCAATGCTAGTATCCCCACAAATGATGGCACTACTTCCTCGTACTGAGGCGTGTTTATACAAGTTCTTAAAAATGACGTTCGGGGATGAAGTCCAGGAGCTGCTTATGAAATTCTACCACGGAACTGGAGTGCTAGGATTTTCTTCTCGAACAATTTCATCAGCCTGTGATGCGCTTCTCAAGGCAAATTTCAATGTTGTGTCAATCAAAATTGACGACTACTCTTTCGTGTCTGCATACGATGACCTCAAGACGAAGTCCCTGTGCGCAGGTCTCACTGTCGTCCACGTGACGATATTATCTGCTCTCGCTCCTGAGCAGTCGTCAAGACTTGTGGACTTAACTCGCAATACTTCGCTTCGTCTTATCGTAACGATGTCAAGGCTCACTCGCCCATTATTTGCAGATTCATCCATCAGTTTCGCAAATGTACAGATACTTGACTATCAGCTGTGCGCTTTAGATCTGACAAGCGAGCTTGGAAAACTGACGAAGTTCGCGAGCAACCTCATTTTAGACGCCGACTTTACCCACTTTCCGAATCTTCGGGACGAATGCACTGCAACGTTGAGATGGTCTGAAGAACAGGAACAAGCACTGGTGCTTTCTGATGCGAAGGCTCTCGCTGATGGCTACAGCGACAAAGTGAAGCTTGTCATAGTTGTCAGCGGTGATCACCAAGTGTCGTTCGGGTCCAATGACGACGGTAGCAGGTGCGAGTACGTAGACCTGAAGAAACAGAATGACCAACCTCGTCGCATTCAAGAATTGTTATGGAGCTACCCTCGCTCATGCATCGTTGTTGCTGTGCACACGCTGGATCCGAGCTCAATTGTGTTCTACACAACACCGGATCGCACAGTTGCGATCGAACCAACTATTTTTCGACCTGACCAAGTAGTCCTTGGAGGCGATGCAAATGAGGGACGTGCGGCCAAGATACTTGGCTGCTCAAGCGGTGAGATCGAAAATTCAGCACTAGAATTAGTCAACGCGATTCGCCGCTCCATCGAACAACGCAGTGGCTGTATTCCTACGTTCCAAGCATTTCTAAGCCGCATTCCTCTGAGCGGGATCCTAACCCACTGGGCACGAGTCGCACTTTATCTTTCGCAAATTCTTGCCATATCTCCAGACCTCGCACAGCGTTGTTGCAAGAACATATTTTGTTCAACGATATGGGAAAGTCTGCTTCATCGTGGCGATGTTCCTCAAATCCAACCGGCATTTCTTTCAACCTGTGCGCTGGGTACGCCCTCAGAATTAGCAGTTGAGGCCATGGTGCTGAGTAGTTTATCGTCTGGCTGCTGTGTCAATTTTGAGATTTTGTCTTCTTGGCTAAGTCATCACCCTTCGCCCATGGCTTTACGACAATATTTGACGTTTGCTGTATGTCCTCTAGCCCCGATATTTTTGGACCCCCAAATATCAGCGAACCTCTTGGAGCCCACTATTGCCGACAAAACAATTTCGAACGTTCCCATGTGGGCAAAACGACTTACTCAACATGTTGAGTCTTTGGAGCCCTTGGTGCCAGTGGCTCGCGTTAATGAGCAGGATAGATTTGATTTGTACTTGAGCGTTGCGCGTTGGTGTTGCTTCGCAGTGAGAGGCGAGGTCGATGTCGATGGAACACATCTGGACAATATTACAAAACTTCGTGTTGACATTAACATTTCCACTGGCGATTCCGTCAATGAGGAGTTCAAAACAGTAGAGATGCTTCTTAAACTGGATACTATTGTTGCGTTAGACGAGCAGCACCTCCTTTGGAGATACTTCTTTGACTCTCAAGGCGGAAGCATGCCGTGTGCTGTTGTTGAAAAGCTCTTAGCTTCAAACTCTACTCTTGGTGCTATGTTTATCCGAATTCTTGCCGACGCCAGCAACTGCGAAATTATCAAACCGGGAGAGTTTCAACAACTCTCTTTGCTTCTGAACTTGCGTGGTGAGGATCAATACGAACTCGATTCTCGAACTCTTGGAAGGCTTTCTCCGAGGGCCTGGGCAGAACTCTTTTTGATCTCAACTCACGCTGCAGTTCGTCCTGTGCAAAGGCTGGCCCTCCTTACTAGTGCTCTCGATAATATCCATGGGGGGGACGAAGAATTTCGTCGAAGCATGATGCAATGGTGCAATCAACGCAGTGTCGATTTCCCTGAAATTGCGAACATTGTTCGTCTCTACCTCGTGCAGCTTTGCGATGACTGTATTGAGTTCAATAAAATCGTCAATTTTCAGTGGCCACTAGACTCAGATCAACACAAAGAGCCTGGGAACAATTTCTTCAACAGGATAGTGCCTTTATTCTTGCGTAGAGTTGAAAATCACTTGAGAGTGCGAGAAGAGATCGACGGGACTGAACGATTTCAAGCGTTTCTTTCAGCTTGTGATTTCGTCGAACACACCACTTCTTCGCGGGGTCGACGAAACGTATTGCAGAAGATTCTCGTGAATGAGCTAGATTTTTCACCAATATCCCTCAGCTGGATTTATGCAGTGCTGTGGTTATCAGAACCAACATACCCGGTTATTTTTTCTCACGTGCCAGCGATTGTTCGGTGCATGGCATCGTTCATGCTGGAGCCAAAAGCAATGCAACTGAACTTCCGAAAGACTGTCTTTGAAAACATGAGTACAATTTCATCATTTGCACTGGTCCTTGTTGGGCGAGTGGAATTTGCTCCGACATCATTGCTTGCACGCCTATCACAGTGCGGTTTGGCATCGCCACTGTGTGAGCGATTGTCACAAATTGAGCGGAAGCTAATCGGGCAAACGAAGTATTTCTACATGGCGCGACCCTTGGATCAAAAACATATCGAGGAGAACGCACTTCCTCGCTTCGATTCCAACGTTACAATCACCCAGTCGGCAGTATCATGCGGCTTTAGTGAAGCAATTGTCCAAGCGAACTTGATGCAGTTAAAACGATGTGTTGAACAGCCTGTTAATGATCAAACTGCGCAGGAAATCATGCTGTGGTTTTGCTGTCTTGGCGTAGATGCAGCATCAATAAAAGGCCTGTTTGGTGATCAAATCAATCACGCCGCACTGGACGAGGCTCTCCGGCAGCAAGTACGATCTTCAGATCGTCGGAATTCATTTCTCAACACTACGTGGAAGCGGAATCTACATCTCAGCTTGTGCCACGATACAGAGCGAGATATTCCGTGCGATTTATCTGTTTTGTTACCACCGGCTGCAGGAGAAGATTGGAGTTTTTGTCGTAAAGGCGCGTCGGTTCACGCCCTCATCGAAGGGTTTGCATTAATCTCTGCGCAGAGGCTATCGCTGGCATGTGATTCAGATCCTGAACTTAAGTGTATTTTTGCAGTTGAAACTATTTTGCAATGCCTGTCGCTCAAGGAGCTCGACCCTTCATTCGCAAGGTTGTATTATGACACCTTGGTTAGAAATCAAAACAACGAGTTTCGTCAACTCGTTGACGCAGCAGCGCGCTCACTGGGAAGTGCATCTCAAAACACACTATGCGCTGAGATCGCACTTGGTACTACCGAAATCACACCTGCAGTTAGCTCTACGGATATTGTGTCCACCTTTGATGAAGCAACGTCGTCGCTGCAATGTAGACGACGAGTTCGCTTGCAAATACCGATGCCACTGGATGACCACCAAGACACTTGTGAGGAAGTGCCTCAACCGGTCAACCAACTATTTACAGCCATTCAGAATTGTGATCCTCCAAATCGCAGTGTGAGACATCTTGATGAGGAACTTGACAATACCATCGAAGCTGATATTGTCCTTTCCCAGAAGAGATTGTCCGGACGATCCATCGACATCGACCTTGTGCTGCGTTTGGAGTGGGAGCTAAAGGACAGCTCCGACGCCAATGCAAACTCATCGTTTTACGCTTCATTTGTGGTCACTCCAGGCGCTGAATGTTACCTCGTCGAGCAGGGTAGGAACTTGGTTGTGACCGACAGTCCTGGTGCTGATGGAGACCTTCTCAATTGCGATGTTGTTCGTGTCTTCAAAGATCATGGCGAAGCCTGGAACTGTCTGAACTCCTGGGAGGGACCTATCTCTCTCATCGGCAAGGGCTTCTTCCTTTTTCGCTCAAAAAAGAATGCAGGGCAGTGGCGCCCGTACATTGGGGATAGTGGACAATCCGTTTCAGGAATTGACTTTCACTTTTGGCAAATCGCAGCGTATCATTCCGCTTTAGGACTCGAATTATCGCCTCCACTTCAAAGATTGCTTCAGGTTCTTTGCAAAGAGGTTGCTGAGCGGGTGCATCCAGAGTACAAGTCGAAGGGCCTTACAACACTGCAAGCTCTTGCGTCCGAAGCTGCCGCGCAAACACAATCGCCACCACAATCGTCGCTCAGTGAAAGTGATAAAAAGCAACCGAAGGCATACGAATACGAGCAAGTGGTGAAGCCAATCCTGACGTGTGTTCGCCTTTTGATTGCGGCAGCTAAGCGAATGCGAGGACATGAGACGCCAGGGGCAACATCGTTTCTCTCTCGGTTCCAGAAAACAAATCCTGCTGCGGATGCCCCACCACGAATTGGAACCACCGATGATGTTGTCCACGATGTTCTTGTAAGGCTTGGGATGACTGCACCTGTGGGGACAATGGAAGGGGACCCGGGCTGGTGTTCACCAATGTCAGCTAACTTTGACATTGGTGACGTTGGTGATGTCGATCGAAACATGAACTTTATGCGGGAGCTCATTAGAAATGATATGCTCTGCGACAGCATCATGACATGCATCAGGGAGTTGTCGAATGCCGAAGAGAGCGATCTGGCAATGCACATCCTTCAAGAATCAAGCGCAAACTGCAGTCGATTGCAGCACGCAGCTCTGGCATTTCATCCACTGTGCATGAATAGAATATGGACTAGAGTTGATGAATGGTACAGAGTGGCACACGAAGATGCAGCAGACCTGTTGACCAACGCATCGGATGATCCACAAAATGAAGAATGGGTGTGCAGACTGAACGAACTGACACATGAGCGAAGTTTATACAGGAAGGCCCAGCAAACAGTGCGTCAGGCAAAGCGCTCGAAACTGGAGCTTCCGGACACCGGTGAGGGCGTATGGAAACTCATGCCAAACGAAGTGGAGCACTGTTGGCCGGTGAGACATGAGGCGCTTGAGCACGAGACATTTGCACCGATCATAATGTGGAAAGACTTCGAAGCAGATGGATTCAGCAGTGAGGCGGGAGAAACAATTGCCTTTGTTCTCAATGAGCAGTGTTGCTACCGCAACTCAAGCCGCCCCAAAAGACGCAAGTTTAAGTCTTGCCAGAACGAGGCCATTCTTGAAGACACCGGCTCATCAAGCACGGACACGGTGACCGTGTCAATCCACCTCGACGAGAATGGAACCTTGACGAACCAAAAAGTAGTTGTTGAACGTAATGCGGATGCGCCGGAATTCGTTCGTTTACGACGACCAGAAGGACCGAGGGAAATGCTTACCCCAGATCAATCGAATCGCTGGAAGTGGGACAAACCAGAGACAAACTCCGACCTTCAATATTTCGAAGAAATTTTTTCGTACGAGGACGTAGATGACGAGCTTGAGCCAGATGCTTCACTGTTTTACTGGATCTTCGTTGTCATCGAATCGCCACTTTCATTGATGTGGAAATTATTTTTTGTCCACCACACACACGTTGGATCACAGCGACTAGCGCCAACGACGACACCATTGATCGCATATTGCATCGCAAAGTTGTGTCCGGATCCAATTTTAAGAGATCAGCTACTTGGTGCACTGAGCTTTAGTCCGACATCATTTTGTGCGCGGCGTGATCCGTTTGGTGTTATTGCAACATCACGCAAAATAGATTTTAGTGCAGATGAGTGGGAGAACATTCCAGGAAAAATTGGACCGGTAGCACTTCAGTCTTCTAGTGCTGATGCAATCACTGATGCGGAGCATTACCGGACAATCACCAAAAACTTTTCGCGACAAACGACACATGTTTTTGTCGAGGGTAAGAGTGATATTTCAGATCAGTTGCTTAAATGGTGTTGCGAATACACTAAGAAATATCCCTGGCGATTCATTGTCTTTATTCAATGCAACGTAAGGAAAAATTTTCCTGAGATCCGAGATCGTGTTGTCGATTTAGGCGGTGTTGACTGGAGGCGCCCAGCACCCTTCCTCGTTCCGTTTCATTCCACTGTCCGAGAGAAGTTTATTGAGCGATGCGAAGGACTTCTGGCTGATCCATCGTATTTTTCAAGCCAACGCCCCCTGGATTGGTCGACCGAGATTGTCAAGTTTATCGAGGGAAATTCGATGCGCAAACAAAATCTAATCTTAGTTGTGAGCGCACCAGGAGCCGGGAAAACGACTGTGATACGAAACGCACAACATGATCAGGCTCGGAGAGATGGTGGCGCAACTCGTTTCGTTCACTTCGACTGCTCCAGTGGTGCATTGGTCGATCAAGCCCTTGTATCCCTTCTCGATACCGCTCTTCTTGGTATTGAGCTTGGACTTACGAAGGTAATTCTTGTTGCCGATGAATATCACATGCTATCGCCAGAGAAAAAGGTCGAATTCCTGCGGTGGATAGAGACCAAGCTGGGCCACATGAGAGTAGTTCTGATCGCGAATCGTGATGACCCCGATGACGAGCTGCTGAATCAGAGAATGCAACACGTTGCCGCCGATCAAAATCAGCCTTCAATCATTATTCGAGCACGAGTGAGCTCTCAAACTATGAGGGAGGCTCTTAAACCCGTCAGAATGGATGCACCCGCGTCGGTGCACAAAGCAGTGACCTTTTTGCGATCCATTCGTACATTAATTTGCGATGATATCGTGTCAATGAGAATGGCTCCATACCTCGGAGCGTCGCCGTACGCATCTGGAGCGTCGATGCCCACGTCCACTGTTGAAAAGACTTTACTTTTAAAGCTTCAAGTAGAGAACGCGGCGTTTGCTGCTTTGTTCGTCAGAACTTTCGATAGGATTTACGACAGCTTCGCACCACTTGGGATTGACCTTATTGCACAACACTTCAATGCCACAACGGATCCTGTTGACTTGCTAGTTTTTGCATCCATGCTCCCCGCACTACTGTTGGGTGATGACATCTGCGATAGGGTGCCAAGCTTCGTTGAATTCGTCTCCCGTTCATCGGCCTTTACAGTTCACCCTGTCGTTCGACTCGCTGCCTGGACCTCATGCGTAGTGGCGACTGTTCATGTCCACCATCAAGAAGTAAACAGTCGCTCCATCTCGATCGTTGTTGAACAACTGGGCACTCTCGATGTCATTGATCACCCAACTTTTTTCCCACTCATCTTCGGGACGACCACTTCTCCTATCGATCAGAGTATCTGCAGCACTCTCGTCAACACAAAAGCTGTGACACCTCGAGCAATTTATGAAGCCCTTGTTCGACGTGAAGCACTAGATTGGGATGCCATCAAAAAAGAATGGTCGCGAAACCCAATTTTGGACCTTGACTTCATTTTGAACGTTGCCAATTCGAACATTGTGTCTCCCGAAATAATCCTCAGCAGCTTGAGTCAACGAAACATTTTCAGTTTGTTGCAAAAAGAATCGCGACGTGAGCGAAGTTTGTTGTTTTCGCAAAATGGCCGTGCACAGGAAAACGGATTGCGTGACATTGTTTTGCAGTACCTTCCTTTGGAGATGATCGAAGGCGAAGGAAGTTCAACGTCATCATATTTTTGGTGTGTGTGGCAGTGTGCTGTGAGTCTGCCAATTCGGAGTGACGCAACTAATGCAGACAATGTCACAGCTATTATTGAACAGTGGGTTGCTCGCATAACTGAACATCTATCTGGTGGCCGCTGTGCTAGAAGCGGTCTAAAAATTCTTCATCAATTTATTTTCTGGGTTGCGACTCATAGCAAAAAAAAAATCAGGAGTGACGCAACTAATGCAGACAATGTCACAGCCAATGCCGCCGCCGCCAGTGTCACAGCCAATGCCGCCGCAGCTAGTGTCACAGCCAATGTCACAGCCAATGTCACAGCCAATGTCGCAGCCAATATCGAACAGTGGGTTGCATGCATAACTAAATATCTATCTGGTGGCCGCTGTGCTAGAAGCGGTCAAAGAATTCTTCATCAATTTATTTTCTGGGTTGCGACTCATAGCCGCATCGGAGTGCTTCGAGACGTTAATGCGAAGCTCAGCATTGCTGCTCGAACAATCTATAGTCTTGCAGTGGAATGTTTTGGACCCGTGCCAACGAATCCTGAGCTACATGCGCGGTTGTGGCGCTGTGGTCTGCTAGCTCCTTTGGCCGAAATTCAGTTAGGCGACGCAGGGGTTCTTCCAATGGCGTCAGCTCTGCCCATCGTTAGACATATTCGAAGGGGTCCACATAAAAACTGGCCGGCTATGACAAAGTATCTCAGCTTGCCTCATGAGCAGATTTTTGACGCTCTACAGTACTGTGACCATCCCCACGCACGTGAAGTAGCTCTGCTTTACCGACAAAACCTTCCGGCAGACAATGCTGTGGAGCAGGCTCCACAAGTGCCAGAGGCACACGATTTTGAAGTGTGACGCAGAAGGTCGAAACAAGTTATCCTGAGCCAAACAAGCATCGATTGCTTGTTTCGTTGGAAGCGGATTTTTTTTAAAAAGTGAAAGTGGCAAAATTAACAAACTTCCCCCCCCCCGCGGCGAAATAAACCAAAAGCAAATCTTGCAGAGACCTTTTTCGTTCACAGAAATAAACGAGGAGAAAGAATCGCACAGCACAAAGAAAAAAAAAGAAGAAGCAACAACGCATGCGACAACCATTGTCTGACAAATGCAGATTTGAACAACCAGAAGCAAGAAATGACCAACGAAACAACGCAAGTCGCGGCAAGTCTGACATACATGTGTAGGTTTGAGCTGATTTGATGCTCTCTTGTATTGCCAGACTTTCTCCGCTTGCTCACTGATCAGCACAAAGATGTTTGAAATCCTGAAAAGTGATATTGCCAAAGGAGATCGAGTGCCTGACACTACGCATATTTTTTACGCTGACATGAGAGGCCAGGAAGTGGTCCTTAAGACGAAGTTCGACAAAGATTTTCACCGCCCACGGGAGGAAGCAGCGCTTCTGAGCAACTTATCTCATCCGAGTATCGTTAAATGCTTTGGGTACTGCGAGGCAAAACCAGAGGCGTATGTGGTGCTCGAGAAGGCTATTGGTCCTGTTACGCCTGAATGGCTAGCTCGCACATTCAAGGGACGAAATGGTGAAAGAGCACGTGCCTTGGAGGTTATTAGTATATGTCTGCAGGTTGGAGCCGGTCTAAAGTACTTGTGCGAACGGAAAGTCTTGCACAGGGATATTAAGCCAAACAACGTCCTGAGGTTCCCTGATAGTACCTATAAGATATGTGACTTCGACATTTCCAAGCGAACTGGCCCCGACCAC
>CYKH01001075.1:0-15027 GCA_001460835.1 Bodo saltans
GCTACTTTATTGTTGCGAATGGAAAACCTGATGGACTCGATTAACATTGAAAAGAGTGGGGCACGGCAACCCCAGCAAGTCGATGCTTGCCTGTCTTCTCTCCGCGATGCGAAAGTACGATCGTCATCGGTGGATGTCAATGAAAAGCATCGGGCATCACGTATCACAGACGACCTTGAATCCATCAAGTCCAACGCATTGGTTGTGATTCGCGCCATCGATTCTCGGGAGCGCTTGCTCAATGACCTGCATGAATTTGTGGCGAAATTTGAGCGCAATCAACAGTTTTTCAGCGCTGGACTTGTGGACAGTATGATCGCCTCGTCCCTGCAGGACATCAAATCAGCGAGTATCAAGGTCGTTGAGGCAACTCACGCATGGAGGGCTGCGAACCGCGAGTACTACAACCGGTGGTCGTTGGTACGCCCCGTGGACAACGATGCACCACCACCAGCCATATTTTTTGGGGACGGGAGCCCGGACGGTAACGACTCACTGCTCCTTCCACCGTCGCATTCGATGATAGTCGGCGATTGGTCTCAAAACTTTAACACCAGTAAGACTGGGCCTGGAGGGGATGCCAGTGGCTCCTTTTTCCAAGCTTGGAAAGGCGGCGATAAGGCGGCGAATTCAATCGGTATGAACGGTCCTCATGCTGCAAGTAATGTCTCCATGGCTTCGTCGAGGCGGACCCATCAGGCCTCGTCTCCTGTCACAACTGCGGCCCCCACCATCTTCCTGTACAAAGGGGTGCAATACCTTCACAAAATGAAAGAAGATTTGAACTTCTTGTCGGCAAGCGGAATTGCGAGCTACCTTCACGTGGAAGTGAACCACAATGTCGTCTTGATGGACAAGAAACGCGTGGTAGAGGCGACCATCACAGAACCGAACTGTCGAGGTCGCAACTTTTTCGCTCGGCTTTCAGCTCCGAAAGGAACGTTAGCCATCTCCAGAGCGGCCGGCCACCTTGACCCAGATGAGTACGGAATCAAAGAGCTCCAAAAAGCTGCTGAGGACGAGCGGTCTATCAATGTGTGGTTTCGGTCGCAAACAGCGGCTGAGCGACAAGTAATTCCACCACCACCATCGAAACATCGTGGACCACGTGCGCCCACCTTTAACCTGTTCAAAGTTGTGGTCCCCCACAACTGGCGACGTGCTCTGGAGGAAGAACAGTCCCATGTCCTCCCTGCACGCCCCCTGAGTGCCTTGGCAGGCCCCTCTTCAATGGAAAACCGCCCTAAGCACGTTCATCTTCAATCCAAGCGAAGCCCACCGTCGAGGCCGCTGTCCGCTGCGTTGACGCGAAAGGAAATGCAAGCGGCAGCTGACAAAGAAGCATTCGATTCACAAATGCAAATGTTTGAATCTCTTTCAAAAACGCAACCGGTTGAACATCAATCACTGATGACCGTATCAAAGCTCCGCAACCGTGTCAAGTCCATCCATGGGCGAGTTCCCTCGTCTGCAGATTACCAAACTCGACTCACTCGTCGTCATCCTCTGCAACGGTTTGCAACGGTGGATGCACCCAATGATCAATGGCTGCAATCGAGCGCGAAACATGCTGGTGACAGCAATCACCCCGCTGGGCGTGCGGCTGCTGCTGCCGTCGGTTTGCGCCCTCCAAGTGCATCTCTTCACATCTCGCTTGCAGCGTCAGGACTCGCTGTGCCATCAACTGTGAAGGCACGGCGAGGCTCCATTATTGAAGGCGCGCGCTATTCTTCTACGCACCTCTCGGCCTCAGTGTCGTCGTATCGGGGTCCCGTCAGCAACGCAACAACCCCCGTTCCAAGCGCACGAAGCTTCAACCACACACAATCATTCCGCGCGCACCCCCTTCCACCAGGATGGGACGGAATGTTCGCGGTCATTCTTGGTATTCTCTTCTACCGAAAAGTGCGGCAACGAGCACTCGAGCGGTGCTCAGCGACAAAAGTTCAAAAGTGGTACCGTCGATGCCGTGCTCAAGCGCTTTGTGGCAAGATGATCGAAGATGCACTTGCTGCCAACTCAGAGCTGATGGCTTGGCTCATGTCGTTAGCCGAAAGCCAGCGGAGGCGCGGGAGTAAAGCTCCACCAGTTCCACCGTCCCCAGGCAGTGTCGTATCATCCAACCCACGCCGCTCGTCAGCGATTCCCCGATATTCAAATGCGATGCAACTGTTCCGCTACTACTCTGTTGCCGCTACGAAAATTCAGCGACAATATCGTGGGCGGTTGCGCAGAATCACGATGCTGAACATGATTGGGAAATTAATTGCTGTTCTGAAAATGCAGCGATGGGCACGCAACATGCTCGACGCAATGAGATTGTTGCGAGCAGCGTACCTCATGCGTGTCGGCAAGAGTATCCTCAAGTGGATGCGCCTGTGTCGACTGCGCGCGGCAGCGAGAGAATTCCGGCGAAGGCAATGGTGCGCTATTCACATTCAACGATTCTACCGATGTATCATCCAATCCACACCGCTCGTCAGCAATTCCCCGATATTCAAATGCGATGCAGCTGTTCCGCTACTACTCCGTTGCAGCTACGAAAATTCAGCGGCAATATCGTGGGCGGTTGCGCAGGATTACGATGCTGAACATGATTGGGAAATTAATTGCTGTTCTGAAAATGCAGCGATGGGCACGCAACATGCTCGACGCAATGAGATTGTTGCGAGCAGCGTACCTCATGCGTGTCGGCAAGAGTATCCTCAAGTGGATGCGCCTGTGTCGACTGCGCGCGGCAGCGAGAGAATTCCGGCGAAGGCAATGGTGCGCTATTCACATTCAACGATTCTACCGAATCGCTCGGTCCAAGGCACTCTTGCGCACCCTCAAGAAGCGGCACAATGCAGCCATCGATATTCAACGTGTGGTGCGAGGATGGCGAGGACGGAAGCACAATGCAGCCATCGATATTCAACGTGTGGTGCGAGGATGGCGAGGACGAAATCGTGCCAAGCAGGCGCACCACGTCGCCACCGTGTTGAAGTTTATCAAAGCAAAACTGTGGTATCGTCATTCAACGTGTGGTGCGAGGATGGCGAGGACGAAATCGTGCCAAGCAGGCGCACCACGTCGCCACCGTGTTGAAGTTTATCAAAGCAAAACTGTGGTATCGTCACCTCGCTCAATCGTTCCTCCATCATGAAGTATCTAGAAGGCTCAAATTGGCTCTGTCTCGAACCCAAAGTCAGAAGGAACTCGAGCGCCGTAGAAAGGAGAAGGCGCAAAACCTTCGGATCTATCTAAAAATAGACGAGTCGGTTGTACATCGTCGGGCGGCAGCTCGAATTCTGGCTGTGTACAGGGGCTGGCACACAAGAAAAGTTCTTGTTGAAACGTTCACTCAGCAGTCACAACAGATGCGCCAATTTGCCTCGCACACTGACACGATTGCAGAAGGTTTCCATTCGATGGTTGGAACTTCTTCGGCATCGTCTGTTGTTGCAGCTCCGCACCAACGCTCCAGGAAGACTCACATCTCGGATACGAATAGTGTTGCAACCTCAACTGCCCACACTCGCCGTCAAGACGACCCTGGTGCTACTTGGGCACTTGCTCGGAGGTTGGTTCGAGAATACACTCCCATTGTCGTTGTGCTGCAGTGCTTCTTCCGCAAGACTCTTGCGCGTATGATGTTAACTCGACTGCGTTATGAGAAGAAAACACGAGATGTCTACCTGCAGGCGTGGAAATACAATTCAAAGCGCCTTCGCATGTTCAGAGAACAATGCACGAATAAAGGTCGAGATGCCTTTATGACGGCGCTCCGACGAAGTCAAGAGCGCCGAGAACAGGAACGTCGTCGGCGAGAAGAATTGGCGCGTCAACATCGTTTGCTGCGAGAAAAAAGCGCAACGTTGATTCAAAGTATGTGGCGAATGTTTACAACCCAGCAAGACTTCCTTGAAGCTCGTGACAAGCACGCCCAATTCCGCGAAGAGGCCAATACCGCTGAATTCATTGTCAACGGGATCGTAGGAATACAAAGACTTGTGCGGCACTTCTTATGGATGTGCAAGTGGAGTCGTGTGATGAGAATCCGTGAGTACTACTCTGCCCGAATGATTCAAATGAAGTGGCGGAAAGTTTTGCGGCGCCGCGAAGAGCTTGAGGCGATGTACCGCCACGCTCACCGTGTCGCCGAAGCAGCCTTCAAGATCCAAGTTTGGTATCGTGCTCTATCCGCATCAAAGAAGTTTCGAGAAGAGTACGACTCTGATGATGATGAGTAGTTGGGACACACGATTTTTTCCTTCCCGCAACACCTTACTTCACTCACGTTTTTTCTTGCTTTTTTTTTATTTTTAACAATTTGTACAGTCCCTCAAGTATCTTGTTCACAAAGTAGAACGCTGAAGCGTGATTTCGGGGGAAAATTATTCTCAAGCTCCTTTTTGTTCCCTCTTCGGTAAGAAGGTAAGAGATCCGCTCAAGTTATTTTTGAAGTGGAGTGTGACGTTGCTGGTTTTAGCTCATTATTCGCTGCTGAACCCCAACCCAATCACCCAACCAATTTTCTATCGACTAGCAACATCACAATGGAAGAATTGCACCAACAGCAGCAGCAACAGCAACAGCAGCCTTCACCGGTCCTTCAGGCCGCCGATAATAACAGCACCGCGCTTGGTGATGATGCCGCCTCACAGCTGCAGGTAACAAATAGTGGCAAGCTGTTCGTCGGTCAGGTGCCCGCTGTTTGCACAGAAGAAATGCTGATGCCACTCTTCCAACCTTACGGGACAATCCTAGAAGTTAAAATTATGCGTGACCATCAAGGCCGATCAAAGGGCTGTGCGTGGGTTCGCTACGAGACGCAAGCGATGGCCCAGAACGCAATTGACGCCCTTCACGAGAAGCACACAATTCCTCCACAAACGAATGCCCTTCGTGTCCAGTTTGCGTTGCAAAGTCGCGCCAATACGCAGCGAAACCCCCAGCAACAAGGTGCTGGAGGCTATGGCGGTGGCTTCCACCAGGGTCACCAGGGTCACAATGCGGGAGGCTACGGCGGCGGCCATCAGCAAGGCGGGTATGGTGGTCCTCAACAAGGAGGATTTGCGTCGCACCACCAGAACTTCCACCAAGGGGGGCGAGCACCGATGGTCCAAGGTGGCTATGGAGCTCAAGGGCAGCAGAACCATTTTGGTGCCCAGCAACAGCAACAGCATCAGCCGTTTGTCGGAGGTCACCACCAACCGCAGCAGCAGTACGCGGGTCACCAGCAAGGCGGTCAGTTGTTCCAGCAAAGAGGCGGAGTGATCGTGCCTTCACATCAGCAGCACCACGGTGGGCATGCCCAGCACGCACACCAGCACCAGCAGCAACACGGGGGATACCCTTTGCAACAGCAATTCGGCGTGACACAGCAGCAGCAGCACCAGCAACACCAACAGTACCAATCTCACCATCAACATCAACACCACCATCACCAGCGCCAGTCGCAGCCTGCTCATGGGGCTGCACCGTTTTCATCGGGACCTCAGCAACACCAGCAACAGCATGTCGGTGGCATGATCCCAGGACAGCATTGGCAGCAACAGCAGTCACACCAGCAGCAACAGCAAGGAGGTCCGGGGCATGGCGTGTGGTGAAACAATTTGTAAGGACTTGTTTTATTGATTGGACGACCAGCACCGATCCTATTCCTGTATGTGCTCCTCATTTGTGATGCGAGTGTCGTTGTGAGAGTGTTTTAAGTGTTGTATATGAGGTTTTTTTTACTGTTTTCTAAGCGTACAACACAAAAAAAGACCCATTCTCATCGGGACCTCAGCAACACCAGCAACAGCATGTCGGTGGCATGATCCCAGGACAGCATTGGCAGCAACAGCAGTCACACCAGCAGCAACAGCAAGGAGGTCCGGGGCATGGCGTGTGGTGAAACAATTTGTAAGGACTTGTTTTATTGATTGGACGACCAGCACCGATCCTATTCCTGTATGTGCTCCTCATTTGTGATGCGAGTGTCGTTGTGAGAGTGTTTTAAGTGTTGTATATGAGGTTTTTTTTACTGTTTTCTAAGCGTACAACACAAAAAAAGACCCATTCCCCCCAAATTATTTATTGGTTTGTTTGATGGAGCTTTTGACTCGTACAGAAATTTTCCGCAGTGCTCTTGCTTCGGGAGGAGTTAAGTGAAGCAAACACTGTGAATGTTTTTGTTTCTGTTCGGGACCTAAGTTATGCACGTCACTTCGCTTGTCGCACGCCCCAACTAACCAATCACCTTATTCCCTCACTGTTACCAAGAGCGACGCATTTATGCTTTTTCTTGGCACGATGAGTGATAACGAGAGTGTCACAAAGAAAAGAAAAAATGTTTGCTCAAGAGTGTGAGGGGCCAGATGGTGCGTGGATGTGTTTAGATTTTCTTTGATTGGGTTGACAGCACACCTCCTCTTCCCAATTTGTACGATGACCAAGGTGCCCTCCAACTTTTTGTAGGACTGAGAAATGAAGAACATTTGCGAACGGCAACAAGGGCTTTGGACACAAGAAAAAAAATGAAAGAAAACGAGAAAGAAGGAAATTCTTTTTTGAAAAAAATATCCTGAGGATTGAATGGGTACAGAAAACAACAAAAAAGGACCAAAACAGAGCAGCTAGAGAAGAAGGACACACATACGGGTATTCTCTTCGTCGACTGCAAGCATACATCAGCATCAGAAATCAAAACAAAACCTCCAAAACCCACACAAAGCGTTCAGCGACGCAGCGGTTGCCCATGAGCACAGCAACAAAGGAAAAGAAGACAAATCAACAGTGGGCGCAGGGATGCACTTCCATGATGAACTTTTTTATTCCCCCCTGTGTGTCTCCTTTCTAATTCCCTCAAAGTACATTGAGTTGATTGATCGCAAGCACCGAGAGAGGCAATATCTACTGGTCAAGAAGCTAACGAACACAAACAAACAATTCAAATGGATCCTTTCAATTGACATAGACATGTGTTGATGAAACGCAGCATTATGGTTTTTTGTCACTCTTTCCTCATTAATACCTTCGCAAGGATTCTCGAACGCTATCGGGGACCCGCAGACACAAACAAGATCATCCACAGCAACAAAAGGGAGGAAAGAGTGTTTTGTTTTTTTTGCTTTCTTTGCGCCATTGCCACCTGGAGCCGTGGTCGTTTCACTCCCAACACGATCGAACCAGTGCAGTTTTGGTTGGATTCCTCCATAAATCTCGCTGCCGCGCAGTTCTTGAGAAGCAAAAAAAACACTAAACTTTTTTTTGGAATAGCCTTTGTTGCTTTCATCAGTATTGTTGACGCGTTTTTGATTGGTGCAGCATCAACAATACACGCACAATCAACGTTGCACCACACAGCCTCCAGAGACAACACGAGTAAAGAAGAGCAGAACGCGGGATCGACGAAAATTTGAGACCATCTTTTTCCTTAACAATCCCGAAAAAAGAAGACGCCTCAATCTTCTTTCCCCCCTCACGTTATCACAAAGCCCAGACAGATTTCCTACGCAACCTGACGCGCTGAACACCTTTCACTGAGTTCCACCCAAAAAAAAACATACAACACGGATCCCAATGTCACATCATCACCAACAACAACGGCAGAACGCACTCCCAGCGGTCTACCGACAAAGTGTCCTATCGGTGTCCACGGCTTCTGAGACTGAGTCTGTGGGCTGCAGTGACGTGGTCCACTCAAGATCCTCATACCAACAACCGGAAAGCAGCTCGCCGTACTTTGGCGGCGAGAGAAGTTCACCCAGCAGTGGTGGCGCGATGCGAGCCCATGGCGAGCTCCCCTCGTCCACCTCGTTGCTCAACAGTGAAGATGGAGGCCACATGTATCAAACACATCAAAATACTTCGAGCATGGGAAGTTTCATTTCATCGGCAGCACTGACGTCACCGTCCCACGGGTACCACAACACCCCAACAACGACGAATGACCAAAGTGGCAGCAACATGACAGCAGCAAGCAGCGCATCTCCCGCGCCGTACTATCAACATCAACAACAGCAGCAAGGAGTGACAAGGTATCATCAGGTTCCTACGACGACGACAACAACAACTTACCCTACGACAGGCGTAACTCATAATATCCATCATACCACTCCTGGATCACCGTTACAGCCCTACGAGGGTCGCCAATCAGTCCATCAGCAGGCTCCCTACAATAACCGCTATCAACAGCAGCAGCCTCAGGACAACCGCAACGCAGACTATCGATCAAGCACAGTTCCTCTTCAGTCGATGCAAACTCGAGCGCCACTTCACGACCGCTCGCAATTGGCGTCTTCCACCCCGTCGTCGTCGACGACGAATGCAAGCGAATCATCGTTTCATTCACAGTCAGCGCAAGTACCGTATCACCAGCGAAGTCCCCAACTTCCAGTTCCATCGATTTCGTCGAACCCCTCTTCCCCGTACTATCTATCCATGACACAAGAGGGGGGCGCGCATCACCACAACCAACAACAGCGATTCGCTACGATACCTCCTCAGCTGCCTCATCACCAACTCCATCAAACATCGACTCTTGCATCCGCACCGCCGCCTCACCCTTTGATGAGTGGTACGGACCGACAACAGCACTTCTCCGGTGGAGAACAACAACCTCTTTACCATCATCATCACCCTCGTGGTGGTTCTGCCTTCCACGGCACAACCCACCACGGCGGTGGTGGTGACGCATCTACTGTACACTACCCTCCAACATCGTCGGCAGCGTACGGCTTTACCTCGCCACAGCATGTCCCAGTTGGCAGCGGCATGCAGTCCGTTTACCACCCTCCACTACATCCGCCACCGCCTCCGGCAACAATACCCTTCCACATGCATACCCATCTTGGCAGCGGTGGCAACGACGCAGGCGTGCAGTTCCGTCATGCTCCACCCCCGTCGGTGCTTTCGCCAGCGAGCGGCGGCATGATGCACGGCTCCACAACAATCACACCGCCGCATCATCCTCGCACTGATGCAAATGGTCCCTCTTCGGCCGCTGCGGCGTCATCCGCTTCACCAGTGGGAAACTCTTGCTTTGTTGGCAATATTCCGCCACAGATTTCCTCTGACGAAATTGAAGAATTGTTCGCTCGTGCTGCCCCAGCATCTGTTCGTCCAATAGCGCGCATTCACAAGGATGGCCGATACGCCTTTGTCACATTGGCGAACTTTGTTGCGGCACGACAGGCTGCTGACCAGCTTCACGGATCACTTCTGTACGGTCGGAATATTCGCGTCGAGGTGACGCAAAACGTTCCGCGGTATGTGATTCAACAGGCGCTCACGCATCACCACATTCAGCAGCATACACAGCAACATCGTGTTCCTGTGCAGCACATGGTTCCGTCACCTGTGACACCACCGCCGGTAAATGTTGGCGGGCCAAACTCGCGTGCAACGACATCCCTTGGTGGTCGTGCCATGCCTCCACCTCCATCAGATAACACTGATGGTGAGCTGCGATCGTCGTCAGCGCAGCCTGAGCCAGCCATCAACGATGACTCTTCAGCGTCGTCCCCCTCAACAAGGCAGTAAAAAAACGCGAACCACACACAATGTGCTTACTCAATCATTTTTGTGACCCGAATAGCGACTGAGATAAAGAAAACGAGGGCAGTAGGGAGGGTGGTTTCAAGCTCCAGCGCTCATGCATATCGCGCTGTGCTCGCAGTGCGAAAGGCTTTCTACCAAGCACAATCTCGCTAAGCGCACAGCACAACCAACACAAAAGCATTTGCGCAGATTCTCGCTCATGAACAACAAACGGCAAGACGCGAGTTCAAGAGTTTCCCTCACTACTCTCCTTTTTTCTAGAGCTAAGGTTTGCAATGTGAGCGAGAGAGGTGGAAATATGGTTCTAGAAAATGTAGACAATTGAAGATTGAGTATTCACACCAAGGAGGAAGCGTGATCAAACAAACACAACGAAAAACACGAAACATAAACAATCAAAAAAAAAAAAAGAAGCACAAAAAAACCCACACATACAAAAAAAGAAAAAAAACTAACGGAATAGCTGATGCTCACTTGCCACACCCATTTTTTTTTCTCGTTTTGCGAAAAACACGCTTCCATGTCTTCAGCAGAAGGAGGAAAGAGTGAGAGAGTGACGTCTTGTAATGTATTCCAAGTCCAACACAGCGGCGTTTCACTCTCTTGGTTCTATCTTTCCAATTCTCAGCTTAGACTAACGAACAATGGTGTCCATCGAGGAAGAAGTGTTGTTTGGCAGAGAGTATACAATTTATTTCCCCGTTTGCCCCCCCGCTCCTCCTGATTTTTGGTAGTTTGTTGATTTCCCTTTTGCTTTTTTTATTTTTATTTTATTTTTGCTTCCCATCGTTGTGTTTGTATTTCCCCTTCGTGTGCAGACTCTCTTTTCTCTTTCTGTATTTTCACCCATTTTTTTTTTCCGCGCTGTTCTCTCCTCTTGTATTCCACTTTCATTGTTTCTCCACCCCCTCCCTTTCACCATTTTTCTCGCCCGACATAATGAATTGCTTCCTCCGCAAAATTGAAGAAAAATAAAAAAAACTCCAAATCAAACAAGGAGACTTCACAATTCTAACTCTGTTTATTTTTCTTGTAAACATGTCCCATTGTGTGTTCACCCCATTCTTCTTCTTTACATCGTTTCTAAGCCTATCTTCGTATGTTATTGATTTATCTTTACATTCCTTTGCGTGTTTCCATTATTTGTTTATTTGGCGGTTACGTCCTTTGACGCAGCCCAATAGTGCGTCTGTATTTTTTTTGACCCCGCTTTTGCGCTCGCTTTTTCAATACCACAAAAAAAAGAAAAAAGAATGAGCACGGGGAATGAGAGTTCAACCTTTTCCCCCCTCTTCCACGTTTATTTGATACACCACATTTTTTTTTTTTTCAGGTACACGGTGAATTTTGATTGCACTCTAGCTTCAATGCCTTTGCTTCGCAGGCATCATGAATATGAAGCAAAAGAAATTAAGTTCTCACCTCAATCCTTTAAAAAACAAAAAAGAGACCGTTTCCCCAATTTTGCGCTCGCTCGGGAACGTATTTCATCTGGCTGTTGTTTACCGCGCGTTCCGACAAGTGAGTAGGTTTGCGCGGAGACGTCACGTTGTTTTTTACCTTGCACTTTTTTTCTTTCCCGCTGCCTTTTTGACGTTCGTCGACCTCCACTTCGTTCTCGGTGTTCATGTTGTACCAAAAGGGCTTTTCAAAAGACTCGAGGAACCTGTGGCACACCAAGTTTTTGTCACCCTTCATGACACAACTCACGTGCGAAGAGTATCAAACTGACAGAACTTTTTGGGAGTTCAAGGTTTGTGTGCGATTTGAGGGAGGAGGTTTCTCATTATTTTCAGCATTCAATCAAAGTGTCGCGCGTTCCACACACACTCACCAGCACAAAAGAAAATCAAAACACTCACGCGTGATATCTTTTTTATGTTTCGGTTTTTGTTTCTATTTACTTTTTACTTTGGCAACCCCTTTGCGTGATGTTTTATCTTTCTGTGTTGTTTGTGTACGCCACTCCGCTTCTCGGCCCTCTCCGAACTCTTTTCTCTATTTATTTCCCCTGCTTCCTCCTGATTCTTAGCGAAAGCGTGAGTGATCGCGCTTTTGTTGAAATCCATTCTCTTAAGGCGGGGGAAATTTTTGTCTCTCGGGCCAGTAAGGAAACACCAGAGCATTGTCATTAAAGAAAAGGACAAACGAAGATGTATCAATAGGAATCTCAGGAAGTACAATTTCGAGAAGAAAAGAAGGAGGGCTGACTTAAGAGATATACGCAAACAACAAAAAATCGCATAAGGCTGCAGATGTTCGCCTCACAATCGATGTGGCTTTCTTTTCTGAAATAATCTGGATTGGCACTGCCCTTCGATGGCTTGATAGAGAGCGCAAAGGAGAAGAACCGAAAAGAAATCCATGTCCCCCTCTTTGTCTCAAAAAAAAAGGAAACCTCACCCGACTTCTGAGGTTAGCGTCATGTGCCCATTTGCGTGCGAATATGTGATAACGGAATAAGATCAAGCCCCCGTCTGATGAGAGTGTGATTTTTCGCTTTTATATTTTATTATGTCTTTTTTTGTTACTTTTTTTTCTTTTTGAGAGTGACGAATGCTCGCGTCCCTGCGTTTCACACAGCAACTTCTTGTTTTGTGCGTTGAGCTGTGCGTGCATTTCGAAGAACTCGTGCACCAGTCACCGTAATTCAAAAATCACAAATTTTGGAAGAAAAAGAAACACGTGAACGCAAGAAGATCAACTTTGTGGTCGTTTCAGCTAACTTGAACCTTGTGCGTCATTCCCCATACCCTTCGTATGTCTTTTTTGTCCCACACTTCTTTTTGCATGTCAAGACCTTAAGTTACCTTCTTGCTGTTTTAACCTTCATGGGCTTTGTTCGTGATCAATTTACTCCTGTGTTTTCCCCCCGCCCCCCTCCAAGAAAGGAAACGTAAAGGCGCTCAAAACACGCAGAAGAATGAGTTATCAGTATCCACAACAAGCCCCTGTGGCTCAGCCAATTGCAACGGCACCCGCATTCAATCTTGATGACCTCCTAGATATGCGTACACCTGAAGAGCGAGCAGCGGCAAAAGCAACCCAAGACGCTGGTCGACCCCTTCCACCACCGTCGTACCCTCCCCCACCCCCCGCCAACGATGATCCGTACGGCTTCAACGCGATCCCGCAACCGCCACCCCCAGTGCAGCAACAGCAACAGCCCTACCCGCAAGCAGCGGCGCCGTATCCACAAGCGGCGACGCCAGCACCCTACACGTATCCACACGCAGCACCAGTAAATGGTCAACCCCTACAGCCTATTGCCCAAGGGTATTATCCCCAGGGAGTATCGCCCGCTCCGTCAACCTCCGTTTCAAACCCTTCCACGCAGCCTGTGCAGGGTGTTTTGTACACACAACAGCCCACCGGCTACCAGCAGCCGCCGCAACAGCAATATATCGTGCAGCAGCCCCCTGTACACCAGCAGCAGTACCTGCAGCAACCGACGGCAAGCCAACCCGCACCGTACCAACAACAACCACAACCGCCGTATCAGACTGCCCCTCAACAGCAGCAGCAGCCCTTACCTTACACTCCTCAACAACAGCAGCAACCTTACGCATACTCGCCGCCCACTGCACAACAAACAAGCGCCGCACCCTATCAGCAGCAGCAACAGCAACCGGTTGCTCCCACGGCAGTTGCACCCTATCCCGCCGTTGGATACAATCCCATCTCGTCGATGAACGCGGCAGGTGGTACCCCAAATCAAGCCCAGCAACAGCCGCTGCCATCAGCCACAAACGACGACGACGAAGCGGACCGCGTCCAACTAGAGAAGATCATGAGATTGCGGAAGGAGCTGGAACGAGAGCAAGAACGTGAGCGACAGAAACGAGAGGAAAGTGAAACCTGGGCTTGCGGGGAATGCACATTCCGAAACAAGTTAGTGGTCACCGCTTGCGAAATGTGCGGTACCGTGAGACCGGGTCACCGCCAGCCACAACAACAGCAGCAACAGCAACCTTTAGTTCCTCCACAATCGCTTCAGCAACAACAGCAACCACCAACTGGAGCCGTCCCTTCCTCATCCTCACCTGCTGGTGTCCCTCCCGGTAGCCGATGGCAATGCTCCGTATGTGGCACAGCCAATGAAGCCCATGCAGGAAACTGCACAGCGTGCAACGGCTTTCGTGCCAACGGCACTCCTCTTCCCACCGCTTCTGCAACTGTGCAACAACCGGGCTTCCAGCAACAGCCAGTGCAGCAGCAGCAACAGCCTCAAGTCTACCAGCAACAAGGTGGCCGGCAGCAAGTCCCAGTGCAGCAGCCGTACTATCAGCCACTTGGGGCGGCGCAGCAGCAACAACAACAGCCGTATTACCATCAACCACAGCAACAACAGCAGCAACCTCAACAGTCCCAAGAATGGGAATGCAACGTCTGCACGTTGAAAAATCCGACAGCAAACGCTGTGTGTAGCGCGTGTGAGTCCGGCCAACGACCTCGCCACCTTGCTCCTCCCCAACCACGCCAGGAGCAGCAGCAGCAACAACAGCGCGTGCAGCATCAGCTGCAGCCGTCACATCACCAGCAACCACAGCAGGCACCGCAGCATGGAGCACCCGCCTCGTGGGGATGCACGCGTTGTACATTCGATAATGAATGGGTCGCGCCCAGCTGCGTCATGTGTGGTGCCCAACGTCCAGAAAAGTATGGTCCTCCACCCCCGCAGCCTGGTCGCACGCAAAGCCCCTCCACGTACCCAGCCACGCAGCAGCAGCAACATGGGCACCGTCCGCAACAGCAGCAGCCCTCGGGTGCAACCGCGCCTGTGACTCCTGCGAGTGACGACGACGCGATTCAGTGGCAGCAAGACAGTGCTGTCACTAATTGCAACAAATGTAGCGCGGGGTTTTCTATGCTGAAGCGTCGCCATCACTGCCGCGTGTGTGGTTTTGTGTTTTGTCACGGCTGCTGCAGCAACAAGATCGTCTTGAAGCCTGGTGGTGCCGCGGAGAAGGTCTGCGCTGACTGTTTCAAGGAAAAATCCAAGTAGGTCGGAGAAATAGCACGCCTTTTGCTTGAGCAACATCGTTGTTTCTTTTTTTTATTGGGATGCTGTTGCACCTACCCCGTTGCTCCATTTTGGCGCGTGTGTGCAAAACGATGGTCTGTTGCGGAACGATAGACAGAACGAAATCAAGTCATGATTATTTTGCGGGCTATTTTTTTCTCCCCAGACAGCTCTCGAGCCGAGTACTGGCAGGTAAGCGAGATTACAACGATGGGTGCCCCTTACGTACGATGGGCGCACTCCCTTCTGCCAGCTGCGAAGCCGTGAAAGAAGAAGTGTCAATTCCAAGAATTGGACAAAAACATATCACTGAAACGACTGCTGGAATATTTGCTGACACGAACAATAGAAGAACGCGTTTTCTTGTTGCCTACTTTTTGACGATCTGCGTTAATTTTTTGTTGATCTTCTTCTCCAATAAAAGTGCGATAGCCAACATGGGATTCTTCGACGCCGATCTCTCGTACCCCACGGTC
>CYKH01001075.1:15327-40113 GCA_001460835.1 Bodo saltans
TGTTTCTGTACTTTATTGGTCTCAACCGACTCAAGCATGGGATTCTTCGACGCCGACCTTTCGTACCCCACCGTCCGCGCTGAGCGCCAGAAGCACAAGCGTGCTCGCCTCGTCCAGGGCCCCAACTCCTTCTTCATGGACGTCAAGTGCCCCTCTTGCTTCGCCATTACCACCGTCTACAGCCACGCCACCAACCAGGTGTCGTGCAACGGTTGCTCCACCGTCCTTGCCCGCTCCACTGGCGGCAAGGCCAAGCTCACCGACGGCTGCTCCTTCCGCAAGTAGCGCAGTGGTGACGACAAGCTCTCCACTGTGTTGAACACACTTCTCGTCGATCTTCTTTTTTGTGGTGAAGGCTGATGAATGGAGGATGGCGACTGACTTCTTGCCCACCTTACCCTTTCAACGTAGGTGGAGGGGGTTCAGGAAATATTTTCGCACATTACCCTCGTTAGTTTCAACTATTTCGTATTTCTCCGTTTTTTTTAAAAAAAATGTATGTCTCGCGCCTGGAGAACGTGTTGTGCTCCTCAACATCATGTTGGTTCATCATCGGTTGTTTCTCACTCAGGATTGGAATACTTAGATAATTATTCATTTGTAGACACAGAATTGAGAGGATGACAACCTCAGATTTCCCTGAGCTCGACGAAGTTCTCGCACACCAGAAGCTGTTCGAGGCCCCAGCATCGCTTCCAGTCCATGCCCTTCCTGACAGGCAGTACTTGGAGCAGGCGATTCTACCACTTCTGCTTCACGGCCTTGAGGCGACTGCTCGGCAACGCCCAAATGACCCACTGGAATTCTTAGCGGCGTATTTGTGCTCAAACAATCCTCAACGAGCCGATCCACTTCCCGAAATGCCTCATCCAATGCTGTACGGAGCTGGCTTTGCTACTGTGACTGCACTAGAAGTTCTCAAGGCCAGCCAAGCGGCCGCAGCACAACGTACAGAAATTAGTGGCGAAGCGGCGGCGCTGTCTTCCCCAGCGCCATCGCCATCGGCTCCAGCCTCGAAGAAGTAGTTGGAATACACTTTCAAGGCTCCTTCGCGGGGAATCATGTATTTTTCTCAAGAAAAGTGCTTTGAAGTTGAATTGCCTTAGTAATCATGTTGCTCGATGAATCTTTAAACGCCTCCCGCTCTCCTTTTTGAAAAACGATCGTAGCAAGTGTTGTTTTCACGAACGAATCATGGAGTTTAAGAACCCTGAAAAGTTTTGGAAGTCGAAAAATCATAGGAAAATCGGAGGAGCTCGAGGCGCTCGCTTCATGTCCCTCAAAGGACATATTGCCTTTGCTATTTGCACCATCGGTGGGTTTCAATACGTCCTTCGTGCTGACGATATTTCGACGTATAAGACCCCGCCGCCCCCGGTAGAGGCTCCTGCCCCTCTCAATGCATCCCTAGGATACTCCCTTACTTCGGAAATGCCTTATTTACGGAGGCTTGAAACCGAACGAAGCAGACCGGGACACGTTCCAGATGCTCCTCTGGCTGACTTCAGACATCTACGCGAGGGGAAGTTGCTTGATGGTAGCTCGAAATAGTCCAACAACGGTTCTTTGTCAATGCATGGCTAATTTTACTCTAGGTGTCTAGAATTTTCTTGTTGTTGTTTGCAACTGCGATAGGGTAACGTCAAGAGGAGAGAACATGAGCCGCAACGCCCCCGTCCGCGGTGGTGGTGGTAAGTACCCACCCTCCAAGCACATTGATCCCATGGCCCAGGAGTCCGACTCCGACGAGGAAATCGATGATGAGGAGGAAGAGGAGGTTGATATCCTCGAAGTCATGCAGGATATGGGTTTGAACCAGCGCCGCAAGATCTACGCCCTGAAGGGCCTCCTGAAGAAGTACCGCGACATGCGCCGCCTCTTCAAGGACGAGATGCACGCATTGGAGCTCAAGTTCCTCGTTTCAGACAAGGAGATGTTCGAGGCTCGCCGTCAAGTCATTGCCGGAGAACGCGAGGTGACGGCGGAGGAGGTTGCCGCCGTTCAGGTTGCCACGACTGAATCCACCGTTGAGGATATTCCCTCAGATGACGAGAAGGAGGAGAAGAAGCCGCGCAAGGGTGTCACCATTGTCACTCCAGCTGATGAGAAGGCCAAGACCGCCTTGCAGCTCGCTGGCGAATCTGCCACTGGTGGTATTCCTGAGTTCTGGCTCACCGCCATGAAGAACAATGAAGTGCTCGAGGGCATGATCACCGAGCGCGACGAGGAGGCCTTGAAATTCCTGACTGACATCACCACTGAGTACATCGACAACGAGCCTCGCAAGGGATTCACTCTCGCGTTCCACTTCGCCAAGAACGAGTACTTCTCCAACTCAACCCTGTCAAAGAAGTACTTCATGCTTGATGACGAGACTGTGATCGATGACGACGAGCAAACGCTCGACAAGGTCGAGGGCTGCGAGATCGATTGGACCTCCGTTGAGAAGAAGCTGACCATCGTGATCAAGACGAAGAAACAGCGCCATAAGAGCGGCAAGGGCGTTCGCATCGTCCAGCGCGAGGAAAAGTGCCCCTCTTTCTTCAACTTCTTCACCGCCCCTGTCGAGCCCGAAGACGAGGAGGAAGAGGATGAGGAGGAGCTGCCCTACGAGGATGCCCTCGAGATGGACTACGAGGCTGGCCTCGCCGTCCGCCAGAATCTGATCCCCCGTGCTGTCCACTACTACTCCGGCAAGGCGATCGAGGAGATTGCTGCTGGTCTTAACTTCCCTTTCGGTGAGGAAGACGAAGAGGAAGAAGACGAGGAAGAAGAGGAGGAGTCCGAGGAAGAGGAGGTTGTCGCTAAGCCCATTCGTGGTGGTGCCCGCGGTGGTCGTGGTGCCGCCCAGCCCCCGGCCAAAGCAGGTGGCAAGGATTGCAAACAGCAATAAAAAATGTCGAGGAAGAACGCTGCTGTGTGATCTTTCACGCAAGCATCTCCAAAACAAGTGAGCAATCGCAACAAAAAACCTGATAAGAATCTGCGCCCAGTGTCTGCTAAAACGTCATCTTTTTTTTCCCCGCTAAGAATGAAATTTTGGAATACCATCACTCAGTTGTTCAATCCATTTTTAGTATTTTTTATTGGCAACATTATTTGTCGTTGTACTCTCTTCAGTGGAGGAACCTTAGAAGAAAACAAAAACAAAAAAAAGGACAATGCCTAACGACTACCAACAAGGCTACGACGAAGCCGTTCGTCACAAGAGTCGAACCGAGGACAACTGGGTTCGATCAGCATTTGGTCCTATCGTGTGGCTCGGTGTGCCCTTGGCCATCACGTGGTGGTACCTACGACGCGGTGCCGGTGCCGCAGCTGCAGGAGGCGCCAAGTCCGCAAATCCGTTCTCTGACATGATGGAAATGATGATGCCGATAAAGAAGCGACAGTTTCGAGTTGAAGTGAAGGGTACAAAGTTTGAAAATGTGATTGGAATTCCAGAAGCTGTTGTGGAAGTGCGACAGTACGTTGACTTCCTCAACAATCCCAACAAGTTTACTCGCCTTGGTGCTCGTCTGCCAAAGGGTTGTCTTCTTACTGGTGAGCCTGGAACGGGCAAGACACTACTTGCCAAGGCGGTGGCTGGTGAGGCCGGGGTTCCCTTCTTTTCGTGCAGCGGAGCCGACTTTATCGAGGTGATGGGAGGATCTGGGCCAAAGCGTGTTCGTGAGTTGTTCGAAGAAGCACGTGCCGCATCTCCTTGCATCGTCTTCATTGACGAGATTGATGCCATCGGTTCCCGAGGCGGTGGCAAGGGAGGCGGCTCTGTCAGCAGCGAGGAAAACCGAACCATCAATCAACTCCTTGCGGAGCTTGACGGCCTTGCCACCAGTGGTGACGCCATTGTTGTGATGGGAGCCACAAACTTTCAAGACAACATCGATAAGGCTCTCCTCCGTGAGGGCCGTTTCGATCGCAAAGTGAATATCGAGATGCCTGACCGTGCTGCTCGTGTGGATATCTTCACGTACTACTTGAGCAAAATTTGTACCGGTGATCCTACCGGTCGATTGAAGGATGACGACGGCAACGACCTTCAAGTCGACAAGACCGTTGACAACAAAGTTGCGGCTCAGGAACTGTCTGACCTCACACCCGGTTTATCTCCGGCAACGATCGCGACCATCGTCAACGAGGCCGCACTTCAGTGTGGCATCGCTGGAAAAACCGTTGTGGATCGCACTAGTTTGTACGAAGCCATCGATAACACACAGCTTGGTAAGAAGCACCGCAATCGCGCGAAAGAGTCTTCCACCCGACGCACAGCAATTCATGAGTCAGGCCATGCACTTGGAGCCTGGCTCCTGCCTCAGCAGCGAAATGTCATCAAAATTTCTGTCACTCCTCGTGGAAACGCTGCAGGCTACACACAGCGTGCTGGGCCTGAGTTCCACGAATATCAAACCAACGCCACCCTCTTCTCTGATATGGTGGTACTCCTTGGCGGCCGTGCGGCGGAGGAAGTGGTCCTTGGCAACGTATCGGCAGGAGCCATGGACGACCTGCAGCGTTGCACGGATATCGTCATGAAGCAGTTGCTTTCGTTTGGTATGAGCGGGAACACTGGTCTTCTTGCATTCAGCCCCGATGCGAACAACAGCGGCCGCAGCTTTGTCAAGTACTCCGAGGGCACCCAGAAGCACGTGGAGGCTGAGGCAGTGAGGATCGTAGACGCTGCATACGAAATGATGTTGGATATTGTACGCAAGAACCGAGAGAAGCTGGAGACCCTGGCAAATGAGTTGATTGAGAAGAAAGAGCTGATGCATGATGATGTCCTGCGCGTTCTAGGCCCGCGTCCGTCATCGCCGACAACGGCAGAGCTTTCTCAGCAGCTCGACAAAATCACTCATGGAGGGTCACCCCCTCTGAAGGGTGAGCCGATTGTCGCTGTCGCTTAGAGACGAGATCGGCGAAAACAAAGCGAAAAGTGCGACGCTTTTTTTGTTTTGAGATGAGGGATTTTCACACAACAACTTTTATGGGAGGGGGGAACTTGTTTCGTTTGCATCACACATTTTTGTCACGTCCACCACCGAGTGTGCGCACACACACCACGCACATACAACCAGGTGGCCGCACACAAGAAGCAGAATACAGCGCACAACTATTATTGGAAGAAAGCAAAAGCAATTGTGGCTTCGCGGAAGTATTACAAATCAAAGAACAATATTGCAAATTCAAACCAATGAGCATTTTTGTGTGCATCGTACTTGGCTTCTCACGTTTTCCTTCCTTTGGGAACATCAACACAACAAAATTTAAGGGTGCCACCAAACAATTGCTAAACGCAAGCAGAGCTTAGTTTAACCAAGCCTTTTTACAAAGAGAAATGTCCAAGATCGCCCCCCAGCAGCTCATGGAGTCCATCCAGACCATGCTCAAGGATCGCAAGGAGCGTAAGTTCAAGGAGAGCATTGACCTCCAGGTCTACCTGAAGAACTACGATGTCCAGAAGGACAAGCGCTTCTCTGGCTCCATGAAGCTCCCCAACGTGTGCCGCCCCCGTATGACCGTGTGCCTCATTTGCGATCTGCGCGACGAAGATATTGCCAAGAAGGCCGGCTTCCCCACCCAGAACCAGGATGAGCTCAAGAAGCTCAACAAGAACAAGAAGCTTGTCAAGAAGATGTGCAACCAGTACGACGCCTTCCTGTGCTCCGAGTCCATCATCAAGAACGTCCCCCGTCTCGTCGGCCCCCACATGAATCGTGCGGGTAAGTTCCCCACCGACGACGCCTTCCTGTGCTCTGAGTCCATCATCAAGAACGTCCCCCGTCTCGTCGGCCCCCACATGAATCGTGCGGGTAAGTTCCCCACCGTCATTGGTCTGAACGAGTCCATCGCCGAGAAGGTCAACGAGCTCCAGTCCACCGTCAAGTTCCAGCTGAAGAAGGTCCTGTGCCTTGGCACCTGCGTTGGTCACGCTGAGATGACTGAGGACCAGATCCGCCAGAACACCGTCATGGCCATCAACTTCTTGGTCTCCCTGCTCAAGAAGAACTGGCAGAACCTCAAGTCTGCCTACATCAAGACGACCATGGGCAAGCCTCAGCGCATCTACTAAGCATTTCAAGCAAGCCTTGCAAAGAGCAGTGCATTCCGGTGCACTACTCCTTTGGTTGATTTGTTTGTTTTGTTTTGTTTTTGTTTCGCCTTCCCCCCACCTCAGGCAGCCAGATTAAGGACAACTCTCTCGCTTTCAGCGTGTTGAATTAAACAAGGAGCTTCGAAACCTCCGCCCATCTCGTAATGGCTTGCTTTTCGCAAGAATGGAAGCACCCACTTCTTTCGTTTTAACTTCGCACAAGAAAAAAAGAAAAAGGAACGGAATAGCTTGCTGCTTGTTTCCGCGACGCGCTTTCTGTTGTACTTCAATTACGTCTCCTTTTTTTTTTATTCCTGTAACAGTGGAACAGGTAGACAACAACGATGAGCCTGTACGAAGGCCCATCCCTGGGCTTTCCCCATCGTGGTCGCAACTTCACCAACGAAGCACGCCACCCATTATCTGCACCACCACTCAGAGTGAATGCTACATTAGCAAGTAGCAGTGGTAGTGGGTTCTCTAGACACCTCGTCCATCAACGGAGCACGTCGCCATCGCCTGAATTGCTTGTTGATGCGTTGACCAATAGTTCCCTTGCGAACGCTGCTCTTCACTCCACCAACCCATATCTCAGAGCTGGTGTGTTTGCCGTAGCAAACAACCGCGCAGCATCCGCGGCATCGTCAGCTCGACGATCTGTGAGTAACAGCGTCCATAACGAGGCACCGGTGTCGTATCCTACCCGAAGGAACGTGTCGTTGTCTCGATCTCGATCACCTTCGACTGGTGCTGCTGCTTCGATGCCACACCAGTCGCCCAGATCGAGTCATGGCACCTCCAAGGCCGCATCATCCGCGATGATGCGAACACAGCAGCAACCAACATCCACCAGAGAGCTTCCCCGCGCAAACCGCTCGAGTCCTGCATGGTCGTCAGACATTCAACAACGCCGCCGTCATCATCATTACGATGCTTCCGAATACTCTGACGCTGGAAGCGATGCCGGTGATGAGCAACCGTTGGAAGAGAGCAACGTTTGGGTCACCGAGGGGACTTTCATTGAGGATATTGCGTCGCCACCAAGGCACCTGCGACAACAGCACCCAGTGAACCGACGAAGTCACCTTGCGAAGCAAACCCCACAGCAGCGCCAGGTTAGTGGCTACTATTTCTCTCAGCACGGTGATCCGCTTCAAAGCAGCAGTGATGAAATTGATAAGATGATAGAAGCGAAATTATCAATTCCCCCACCAACTTCTTCGGATGTCTTCGTGGAGCTCATGCAGAGTTTCTCGGCACGTTTCGGGTCGATTCGTGCTTCTACTCAGCAGTATGTCCCCTCTGCACTTGCAAAGCTCCCAGTGCACAAGAATTTGAGCAAGGCTCCCGTTGCAAGAGAAAGCAACAACAGGAACAATTCTTTCATCTTGGACGATGAAGATGATGACGTCTCAACGCCGCTCCAACGACTGGAGCTAGAACTCGGCGGTGGTCGACCGTCCCGGGCACAGCAGCCATCTGCCATAATTGCTCCCGTCGTCATGTCTTTTGCAGCGTCACCTGAACAACGGAGAGTCGGAGGATCGTCCGCTCTGTCTTTTCCCTCAGCCACATTTGGGCATGTGACATCGCAGTACACTACGAGTGAAAGTCACAACTACTACGACGATGCTGTTGTGGATGCTGAAGCGCCGATGCTGCACGTCTCAGAGCAGCTGCTCCAACTCACCTTCACGTGCAATCACTGCGGTGCTAAGCACATGCGTGGTTTGCAGTGCAGCCGTTGTCAGCGTCAACTTCCACGGCTTTGTCGCTGTGCGCGTTGTGCGTCGTGGATGCGAGGAAATTTTTGTTCCACGTGCGGATGTCGCCAGCCTTCCACAGACACTCAACTTGAGAGCTGACAAAATTGATGTCAGCGTTCCGTGTGTTCTTATTTGGTCGCGATTGACCCTGTTCACCATCACCCTCCAGTTTCATGACCATCCCCCTTTCTTTTTAAAGATGAACTTTACTTGTTCTTCGTACCACGTACGTGCCTTTTTGATGATCTGTACAACTTTACTTCAGTTCTAAAGAAATACTTCAACGACCTTTCCATTGTGTGCCCCTTGAGTCGTTACCGGCTGTTCACTTGCTCCCCATTCTCTTTACAGCGAAATCAACAACAGCAGCGCCAAATTCACTTCTAGTCCCCCTAAACACAATGGGTAAGAAAATCGGAAAGTATGAGTTGGGCAAGACTCTCGGAACTGGAAATTTCTCCAAGGTGAAGGTAGGGACTGATGCTGAGACCGGTGAGACCTGGGCTATTAAGATTATCGACAAGGAACAGCTCGCCAAGGAGCGCATGGAGGAGCAGCTCAAGCGTGAGATCGCAGTGATGAAGATGCTGAAGCAGGCCAACATCGTACAGCTGAAAGAGGTCATGCAGACCGCCAATCACATCTACCTTGTTCTCGAACTCGTCACTGGTGGCGAGCTCTTCGATAAGATCGTTGCGGCCAAGCGCTTCGATGAGCCCACTGCTCGCAAGTACTTCCACCAGCTGATCTCCGGCATTCACTATTGCCACTCCCAGGGTATCGCTCACCGTGACTTAAAGCCTGAGAATCTTTTGCTCGATGCCAATGACACCCTGAAGATTTCCGACTTCGGTCTCTCCAACCTTCAACGTGGTGGCGCCGACGGTCAAGGTACGCTGCTCCAGACCGTTTGCGGTACCCCCAACTACGTCGCCCCTGAGGTGCTCAAGGAGCGTGGTTACAACGGTATCACCGCCGATGTGTGGTCATGCGGTGTTGTCCTGTTCGTCATGCTCGCTGGCTTCCTGCCCTTCGACGACCCGAATATGAACGCTCTGTTCAACAAGATTGAGCGTGGTGAGTACCGTATGGCGCGTCACTTCTCCGACCAGGCCAAGGATCTGATCGCCAAGATGATGACAGTAGACCCCACCAAGCGTATCACAATTCAGGGCATCGTTGACCACCCGTGGTTCCAGGTTGGCTTCGACGCGAAGCTCCTCAAGCTCCCAGCTAGCGGCAAGCTCCAGGTCTCCGATGACCAAGTGCGCAATGCTATCACTGACGCCGATGAGCAGAAGAAGTCTGCACCCAAGAACGAGGCTGCCCCCTCCAATGCCCCTGCCCCCAAGGCTGGCGTTAGCGGCGGCTGCGACGCGTTCGATCTTATTTCCCGCCTGACCTCTGGTACCCTTAACCCCCTCATTACAGTTCAGCAGGGTATGGTGCGCAGCAGCACTCGCTTCCTCATCCACGGTGACATCAAGGACGTCCTCCAGGTCCTCAGCTCCCTTAACGCCAACCCCAAGAGCAAGGAGGGTTCCCTCGAAATCAAGGGCTTCTTGAATGCCCCGAAGGGTCTCCTGACGTACCTCGCCGTCCTTATTCCCACTTGCGCGTCGAAGCTCACCCTCGTGGAGCTGCGACGAGGCCGCGGTGATGTGTTCGAGTTCCATGACCTCTTCCGCCAGGTCGTTGCTGGTCTAGGCTCCAAGGTGCGCTCCAAGGAGGCTCCCCAAGCATAAACACACACTCCTTACCACGTGATGTACTAGTTAGAAGTGGGCGCTGTAAAACTGGAGAAACAAAAAAATATCCAAGTGTTTCAACTTGTGTGTAGAGTGGAAGGCATGAAGAAAAAACTCAAAACCAGAAATCAATAAAAAAGAAGAAACAAACCAAAAAGTGGAAGAACAGCGTTTTTATGATCGTGTGGCGTGAAGAAAGAGGGAAAGGAAAAAAATCTTGTCAAAGGAACGAAACACATGACAATGAAAATCAGAGAAAGAGAGAGAGAGCAGTGAAAGCATCGTTTATCGGGATCGCAGTGGCTAATGGTTCTTACACTCGGATCACTTATGAGTGGTGGTGAATTGTTTCCACTCCCCGTTACTTTGTTGTTGTTGTTTTTTTGTTCTGGCTGTTGTCGTTCTTCCCCCTCCACATTCTTATTTTAGTTTTCACTCCCCCCTCTCCAACCAATTCCCAACAACTCTATTTACGTTCCGGATTTTCAACGAAGCTTCTCTTTACCCACCCACTCCGCAGATAGAAACTTCAAGCCACAAACAAGCAAAGCAAGTGTGGCGATTGTGAATGTGCTGCCTCACGAAACACAAATTCCAATGTGGTTGGAAAAGGATCCAAAGAAGCGAAGTGTTTGTGTGTATGTGGAAAGGATCGGAGAGAAAGAGAGAGAGAGAGAAGACGAAGACGCGAGGGCTGCGGTTGGAATGCCGTATGTAACCCAGCTGTGTGTTCCTTCGCTCAATATCTCAAAACAAACCTGCGGCAGAATTAATGACATTTGCAGCTTCAAAGTTTTTTCCCGTTATTTACAGTTTGTCTGTTTTTTCATCAGTCATAAGATAGTACTTATCACACAATCTCCGAAGTTCGCTACTGAGTTGTTGTTGTTGGGTGTTTTTTTTTTTCGCGCAGTCATTCCGCCGAAAAAAAGTAATTCCTTCGGTACATTTTCGAACAACAGAAATCAGGCATCGTCACCACCAGCACGAGCAAAAAAAACCCCTCGTTGGAGTCGTCTTCACATGGATAGCAGTATCACATCTCCAGATACCCACCTCTACACAAGTGGTCTCGATGATGGCCAGCAACATGTATTCCCTTCAGCGCTGCAAGAAGAGGGAATGGGTGATGGCCAGCTTTCCTCTGGCCTCTCAGCTGCTGTTGCGCAAGTGAATGTTTTCATGGAAGGTGGTGGCAACCACCAACCCTTTGGAGAATCTTCACTCATCCACGTCACGTTTGCTGCAATCCGAAGTATCTTGTGCTCCTTGGAGATCTCTGCGACTAGTGAATGCAGTGCCAAAGTAGGACAGCAGCAGCAGCCACTAGATCGATTGATGCCGCCTTCTTCGTTTCAACCACCCACACCAGCGCTCCCTTCACATCTGACGATCTCCACAGAGAACCTTGCCGACGAGGCAACAGAGAGTAGCAGCTACGCCGCCACGACAACAACAGGAGGGAGTCGCAGCAGCAACTACGCGAATGTCACCACATCGCGGTACTTCAGCGTCCCTGTGCTCTCGGAACCCTCCAGTACTCTGGTGCCCATCGTGCCTCACCACCCAGCAGTGGGAGCCCTGACGGAGGACTCATTTGAAGTGGCCACTGCCGTTCGGTCTGAGAGGCAACTTTTGGAAACGTTTAGCCGTAAAGGCCATGCTCTCCGCTCACGACGAACCGAAAGCGCCACGTCTTTTAACGTCGACGACAGCGATGTGCTGCAACCCCCAGTAAGCACGTCCGCCGCCATCAATGAAATTATTGGAGCCCTAGGTGACTTCGCCTCACAAGAAGTTCACATCCTTTGTGGCCTTGTGCACGCAATGTGCGCCTTATCGTCAGCCGCGTCCCAACCGGCGACATCTTCCAGCAACCAATTCGACTCGTCGTGGATATGTCAGCCCCTGCTGCCGACATCAGCAACGCCGCCGCAGCAGCAGCATCGCCACTATCAGTACACAGATACAAGCGGCTCTGAATACGGCATTGGCGGTGACGCTGCAGCTGCTATCGCCGCGTCGATGTTATCACCGCACACGTCCTCACATCCACCTCCGCTGCACGACCTTCCTCACTACATAATGATCCCACCAGGCCACCGCTTTTGGTTTCGATACTCAGATTGTACCTTCAAAGCACTACGATCTCCCGGCGCAACACTCAACGAATCAGAAGTGCAATTTCTGTTTGATGTCGCATTTCATTGCCCTGTGAAGCCCATCTCCCGCCTCTTTCAGCTGCTCATACGATCGTTGGACGTGAAAGGAAAGATTCCGCAGAACTACCACATTCAGCTCATTGCGTCGTCGTCCAACGTGCGCCCTTCCTCAGCGCCAGGTGGTGGTGCTGGTGGGCATTCACATCATCGACATGAGCAGAAGGGGGGTATGGTGGTCATGGAACGCCGCCTTGTGCCGCCCCCTAGCATTCCCTTAACGGAATACGTGCAATACCTTGACATGCTCGACAATGGTTACTTCAACCCACAGACGATCCCAAGGCCGTTATGCAACTGCTCTCGGCTGCAGCTCGCAGCAGCAACACGAAACACAATTCTGGGGGACATCTTCTTGGAGATGGGTGAGGTGTGCCATTACTACCGAGTCCTTTCTGGGTTCCCAACGATCCTTGCTTCCCACCACCGTGTGATGCAGTTCATGATGTTGAACCCAGACGGGCCTCTTCATGTCGAAGAACGATTCATGATTGCTGTGATGGCCGCATCACGACACCGTTGTGAGTACCTTGTGCGTCGATTTGCGGCGGGGTTGCTCGCCGTAGCCGATGATGTGAAGAGAGCAGACGATTTCCTCCGCAAAGGGCCGAATTCGAAACTCGCCCAACTACAGCCAATCATCGCAGTGTTTGCCCACGTTCCATGGACCTTCTCATCGACCCATATCGAAAACCTTGTTGCAAATGAAGAGTGGTCCATCCCAATGCTCATGCAGGCAGTTTGCATTGTCAACACAGTCCTTCCTCTGTGTGGCCTCACGATGGGTCTCGGCATTCCCACCGAGGTGAGCACGAGTGCTGTCTTGCCGTTGGACGTCTTCCCTCAGCGGCCCTCTGCGACGCTGCCAGTGAATGAAAAGAAGGGATCGTCCACAGATGATCTTGCCTCAGCCACCGCAACGGAACCTGCGCATGATGTGGGAGGATCCCACGTTGCTGGTATTCACTATCTGCAGTACTGTGGTGCCGACAAGGTCGTGACCGTCCCACGTATCAGTCGAGCCAACAACCAACAGAGCGCCTCTTCCATCAGCGAGAATACGTTTGGCTGGGAAGGTGGTGCAGCGTACTACGTCGAACAATACTACGCACAATTCGCAGAGCTTCTTAGCAACGAGTTGGCAGAACTTAACAACGTCATTTTACAGCAGCCCATCGCGCTTGACGATGCTGGAGCCGTTGCCATGAACAGCATGGTTCGAAAACAGCAGCCACAGCCGTCGAGCAGCAACAACGGGCATCATCAGCATCACGACGCCGCCGGCGTCTGTTGTGGTCGAGACGATTGTGATTTTGTATGGCGTGCACTGCGCCTCTACATTCTTAATTTGATCGGAGTCACAGCAGAAGACTTCCCTTATGAAAGGATTAATGAAGTCCTCACTCGTGGTGCAAAAACGTTTGCTCAAAAGTCATTTGGTTACCCAGATCGTCTTTGCTTGGCAGACCTCACCGACTGGTCAAGGGTATCGGCAACTAGTGGTACTGCAGCGACTCCTGCAGGTGGTGGCATCGATGAGTATCCGGCCAGTAACAGCAGTCCCATTCCTGAGCTGGATGGCAAGCGATGGTTCAATGAGGAGGTGACACTCGTCCTTGTCGCGCTGTTCACCTGCAAAACGCGCCAAGAGGGTCTGATGGTGAGATTTCTCTATGAGTTTGCATCGTACCAAAGGAGCATGTAAACGCACTCCGGGGGAAACAGCCACCTTCAGACACCGCTGTCATCACAACAAGAAGCCTTCAAGAAACGAACAGGCAATTCTCGCCACGCAAAGAAAAAAAACAACAATCACGTAGCAACAAATTAAGAATGAGAAGAGTGAGAGGAACAATTCGCTGTTGCTTCTATTGATTTTCAACATCTCAAAACGGACCCATTTACGCGAGACCCTATCTTTACTGCTTTGCCTCTCTTCGTTGCACTGTGATCGTCGTTTGAAAAGAGAGATGCACTCTCGTCGCGCACAAACAAGCAAACAAAAAATCAACATTCTTGGCACAGAACCTTTTTTTCGTATTGACACTCCTCACCGAGAACAACAAAATAACGATTCAACTCCCACATGCGCACCTTGGTAAAACTGTATTGTACACGATGATGTTTGCAGTTCACATACTTCACTCTCATTTATTTTTCTTTTTTTTCGAGCAATTTCAGTTTTTGCGGACGACACTTTAAAAGAAGTTCGAGTGAAAACACAAGAGCAGGTGCATTAGAGTATACAAAACAACCAAGACAAACAGGACAGAGAAATAAATCGTTATTACCCCAACAACAACAACACCATGGATGACGGAAACCACGAAGCCGAAGAGGACTTTATCTTTAACGAGTACAGTATTGATGACACCCTCGACCCTCTCTCCCGGTTGGTGAAGTATCACACCTCCGACTTCTCGCTTCAACGCCTCGTGTTGATCCGAGAGCTGACGGATACTGCACAATATGCTGGTTTTCAAGAAACTGTTCGACTTCTTATTCCGCTGTTGAATAATTTTGTTCAAGATGCTGAACCAGCTGTCCGCCAGATGTTCGTCCAGCAACTCCACCCTTTAGCTGCATTTTTGTGTGAAGCTGGCCAAGATGCCGGCTACCAGCATCTCCTCAACACCTTCCTTCCCTTTGCGTTCGAGCTTCTTGTTGACAAGAACGTTGAAGTTGGTAGCGCTGCCCTGACCACACTCAACAAAATCGGAGAGCTTGTAAAGCCACAGCATGTGGAGCAGCATCTCCTTAATGTTGTGATTACCTTGGCCCACGATGAGCGCGCCGAGGACTACCGTGTTGTAGCCGGCCAGTTGTTCAATGATTTGGCAACGAAATTCGGCGAGCAACTCTGCGTGACGATGGTGTTGAATGAAGTCAAGCTTCTCGCTAACGACATGAGTTTCACCGTTCGAAAGACAGTTGGCGCCAACCTCGGCAACTTGGCCAAAGTTGTTGGCACCTCAACCACTGTTGAGAAGATCCTTCCTGTGTTCCTTAACCTGTGCAAGGATGACATTTGGGGTGTGCGCAAGGCGTGCGCTGAAAACATTGTGGCAATCTCTGAGGGTATCTCGAGCGAAGCCCGCAGCCAGCAGCTAGTCGCGGCATTCAAGGCACTGAGCGAAGATGCTTCACGCTGGGTCCGAGTGGCTGCATACCAAATGCTAGGTCAATTTATTCACACAATGAGGCGCGAGGATATCAGTCCGATGTTCCTGAAGCTGTTCACGGATATGGCATTCCAGTCCGAAGGAGGCGACAGTGACTTTGCCGAATATTGCGCTTTTAGCTTCCCTGCTGTAGTTCAAGTGGTAGGGAAGGAGCGATGGCGTGAGGTGGATGATGCGTTTGCAACGCTGCTCAAGGACGTGCAATGGAAGGTGCGCAAGTCATTGGCGTACTCACTGCACGAGCTTGCTCAGGTGGTGGGTCAAGATATCTCCGAGCGATCTCTCGCCCCTGCAATGGAGTTGTTCTTCCGTGACTTGGACGAGGTAAAATTTGGCGTGATTCAAAACGCCGATGTGTTTCTCAAGATTTTAGGTGCACAGCTTCGTGAGAAGTTTGTGCAACTGATCTGCAGCGTCCCCCTTGAGAGCGAGAACTGGAGGCTGCGCAATGCTGTAGCAATGAAGCTCGGCGATATCGTCCAGCTTGTCAGCCCAACTTCCCCAGTGGCAGCGACCGTGGCCAATTTGATCATGAAGCTTCTCGAGGACTCTGTCACCGAGGTGCGCATGTCGTCTTACAGAAGCGCTGCGCAGACACTCATGCACTTGCACACCTCCCCCACGGAGTACCACCAGTTCCTGAACTCCATTGTAGGCCTCGCCACACGTCCAAACTTCCAAAGCCGTCAAATGTTTGCATACATTGCTCAGCAAGCAGTCGAACTTAGCGCAGCGGACATCGTTGAGAAGGATCTCATGGACCCCCTGAATGTGCTCTCCTCAGATAAGGTCTCCAACGTGCGTTTTGTAGTGGCTCGTGTCCTGGCAAACAGCATGAACAACAACAACGGGTGGAAGTCGAACCCCAAGGTTCGCCAAATGACCAAATCGTTGGCTGAAGATGCTGAGAGGGACACTGCTACAATGGCTGTTGCAATCCTTCCTCGTGTGGAAGTGCCAATGCTGGCCGCCGCCTACAGGAAGTAAAGCGAGCGCCAACGCCAAACAACAATACAAAAACCCCCCGTGCCCTCCACGTGACTGAGGGTGTAGAGAAATAAAGAAAACATGATGGATTGCGGACGAGCGTCGTCGACGTTCCTGTGCGTGTCTGGTGCGAGCGAGAGAGAGAGCTAGCAGGAAACCCAACTCTCCTCCCCCTTCAATTTCCCCCAAACGAAGACAGATTCTCATCAAACAAGACAAAACAAAACAAAAAAAATCCTTTGTGCAAACAAACGCAGCCACTCTGCATAACCAGAACAAAAAAAACAAAAAAAAAACCAAACAACAAAAAAAAGGCATACCACCAACAAAGAAATTGCAGCTTGAGAGAAGAGAGAGAGAAAGGTTCTTAATTTGGGATCAGAAAGTCAAAACATCGTCACGTGTTTCTCCCATTGTTTAGGTGGAGCCAATGACGACGAGATCTGTTGTTGTTGCTCATCTGGTGGTTAGCGGAACATATTTGGATGTACTGAATCTTGCGCTGCTTTGTAGCAACTTCGACAAAAAGGCATTTGATACCCAAGAAGTGAGTGATTGTTTTCTCTCGGAAACAGTTCTCCTTTGGTGGATTTTGCTTTGTTCTTTTGACTTCTGCGAGATTTAGGCTGCCAGCAGTTCAACATCAAAAAAAGAGTGCTGTGATGGACAAACAAGAAGCTGTTGCAGCAGTACTAACAGCTGCCCAAGTGGCGTCTTTGCAAAAAGACTTGGAGATCGAAAAGAAGAGGACGGAGAGGCTCGACCAACTTCTTCTCACGAACGCAAACTTGCGAAAGAAACTGCAAGATGATCTTCACAGTACTCGGCAGCGATGCGACACTTTGAGCGTTGAAGTGGAAGGATTGAGAGGCACAACATCTGTGGATGTTGCAAAGGCAGCAGCCGAGGCAGCTACATTTAAGCAGCTGTACTTTAAATCACTAGAAGAAATATCGCTCCTGCGACAGCAGTTCCAAGAGCAAGAAACTATTGCAGCTCACGCTGCTGACGACCGTGACACGTTACAAAGAAAGCTCCTGTTGCAAGAAGAGCAGCTAAGTCAATTCTCACCCCTAAGAGGCACCGCAGGGCGACGACTTTCCCTTCCCTCGACGACACCAAGAGGTCATCCTGATGTTGTCCCCACCACGGTTGAAATTATTTCTGAGATTATTGTGGATGAAGAAAGACGTGCCGTTTCCAGTGGAGGTGCCTTTGGAGGTAGCGATCACGTGCAGCCGTGGCTTCTCGGCCCTCCCGATGAAGTTCTCACCAACGATCCCGATTTACAGGAGCTGCATGATGGGGTTGGTAGGAGGAGCGGAAGTGGCATGGATAGTGTGAGTGCTGCTGGTGAAGGATCTGAACAGAGACTTGACGCACTTGAGGTCCAACGGATTGTGGTTGGCCTCTACCGCCGACTGAAAGCAAGCGAAATTGTCTTGGGCGAAGTCAATCGATCTCGCGCCGCCTTGACGGAGAAAAACGTCCAGCTTCAACACGACTATGAACATCTGCAGCGTGCAGTGGCTGCTGGCCGGAGTCCCTACGGGCTGCGAAGAGACGGTGGGGGTGCTACGGTGTCCAATGCTTGGCAGCGAGGGAAGGGGCCGGTTCTTCGTCCAGTCTCTGCGCCGCGTCGCGTTTCTCCGTACGGAGGAGCTGCGTCGCATAGTGGAGCTGCGTCTACTAACGTATCTCGCCCTGTCAGCGCCACTCGGCGGCCGGTGAGCAGTGGACCCCGCTTCGTGTCCCCGAATGGCCCAACGCCGCCCCCCTCCACTATCCCTTCCGCTAGGTCATTCTCTGGTCAGTCGGCGGTATCCGCAGCTCGGGGTCCAGCCGCAGCGGCTGCAGCTGTCACCGCCTTCCTCCCCGGCACTGTCGGCGGCCGCAGCGGCTGCAGCTGTCACCGCCAAACAGCATAGTCTGTACCCGTATCATTCAACAACCGTCGTGCCCTCTGCAAGAACAAAAAGTCCACTTTTGTTCCAAGTGCGACAAGAGGCGGCAAAGCAACAACAACAATTGCAACAGCAGCACTTTGGTACGGTCGGTGCCCGCCCAGTGTCACCTGGATTCCGGAAAACGCTACCTGTGCCGAACGGAACTGTGCTGGGATTTACTCAAAGGTCAGCATCTGACCTTGGACCCAATCTGCATCGTGCTGACCCACCGCCTCGATTGGCCTTTAGTCGCCCCGTCGCACAATCCACAACAGCAGGAGGGCTAACTGACGAGCCCCCTGTCATGGTCCGAAAGACCCAGCCGATGAAGTAACGCCTTTTTCGTTGAGGGAGCGTTGCCTCCACAGACAGACACACACACTGAACTAGAGAGAAATCAAATCGTGAGAGTCACGTCTGTCGCTTCACTTTCGTTGTACGATGCTTGTAATGTCAAGCGCTATGTTCTTGTTTCGACGAAAACGTAAGGTCTGAATTGGTTGAATGAATCCTCTTGTGCAAAACAGATATTGTTGCCTCTGGATGAGTTTGTAAAGAACAACAGGACGGTAGATATTGTAGCGCAACCAAAAAATAGCATCCTCTTTTAACAAAAAATGAGCGACGAAAAGGACAAGGCACCAATGAGTGAGGACGCAATCGCTCCCAGTGATGTCAAAAACGTCATCACACAAGCATTGAGCCCCCACTTTGATGACGAAGGCGATGTTCAACATCGATATCAACACAACAAAGCACAAATGTGGATCAACGCCATCTGCGAGACCATTCTCGATAAACTCATCAAATTTAGAAAGCCCTACAAGTACGTTGTGAATTCTATGGTCATGCGGAAGAGTGGTGCTGGTATGCATGTATGCAGTAGCTGCTACTATGGACAGGCGGATGGCTGGATTAGCCACGCTCATGATTTGTCACAATGGTTGTACTGCGTGGTGACGGTGTACTGGAGCGCCATCTAAGGAGGCGGAGACGAGAGAGATAGTGAGACGACAGAGAGGGAATTTTAGGTGGCGGTTTGAGCGAAGGAACGAGTTTGTAGAACGGCTGTGGTGTTAGGACACTCTCGAAAAAAACTGATCCATCGCTGCGTTCGTTTTGAGAGCTGGTACCCTTTTCCCCCCGACAATAGACGTCGCCGCACTTTTAAGGGCTTTTTTCAGAGAATTGTGAAGAACACCTTTGATGTGATGTACACAAAAAAAAGAACGTTGATGTTTTTTGAAATGAATTACAGAACTTCTCACTTGGACACTGATTGGCTTGTTGAATTTTTCGTTTGATCAAAGAGAGTTCTAGCTTTCTAAGAAGCCGTGAGCCTGTTCGTCGTCACATCCCCTAAACAAACAACAAAAAAAACCTTAACACAACTTCCAATCCTCTAGTACACTCCCATCAATCGAACAAATGCTTCGCTCAGTTGCTCGCATGGCCCCCAAGAAGGACAACTTTGTCCGTGGCAAGCCTCATTTGATTATTGGCACTATCGGCCACGTCGACCACGGCAAGACAACGCTCACGTCTGCCATTACCACAATCCTCGCTAAGGCCGGCAGGGCTCAGGCGTTGGACTACTTTGCTATCGACAAGTCCCCTGAGGAGAAGCGACGAAAAATTACCATCAACGCAACGCACGTTGAGTACGAGTCCGACAAGCGCCACTACGGCCACATTGATTGCCCCGGGCACATGGACTTCGTGAAGAACATGATTACTGGTGCTGCCCAGATGGACGGTGGTATTATTGTCGTGGCCGCCAACGACGGAGCTATGCCCCAGACTCGTGAGCACTTGCTCTTGGCTTCCCAGATTGGTCTCCCCGCCCTTGTTGCCTTTATCAACAAGTGCGATATGATGACTGGTCAGGAGGAGCTGATTGAACTGGTGGAGCTCGAGATGCGCGAGCTGCTGGACAAGTACAAATTCCCTGGCGACACGACCCCATTCATCCACGGCTCCGCTGCCAAGGCCCTTGAAGGCGATGCAAAGTACGAGCAGAAGATTTTGGATCTCATTAAGGCGTGCGACGAGTGGATCCCCGATCCTCCACGTAACAATGACAAGCCATTCCTCATGGCTGTCGAGCACGTGTACGAAATTGGCACCGACAAGAAGACCGTCGTGGTCACCGGCCGTGTAGATCAAGGTGTCCTCAAGAACGGCGCTGACGCCGAACTCACTGGCTACCACCCCAAGCCCAAGACGGTGAAGATTGTTGGCATGGAAATGTACCACAAGCTCCTCGATGAGTGCCAGCCCGGTGACTCCGTTGGTGTTAGCCTCAACGGCACTGGCGACACGACCTCCTTGTCCAAGGACAACGTTGAGCGTGGTATGTGCCTTGCTGCCCCCGGCTCACAGAAGCTGTACAACAAGGTCAAGGCACAGGTCTACGTCCTCACGAAGGACGAGGGTGGCCGCCACACCGCCTTCCACCCCCACTACCGCCCACAGTTGTACTTCCGATGCGCCGATATTACTGGTGATATCAGCTTCCCCGAAGCCGAGGCGTTCGGTGCTGAGCTGAACAAGAAGTACGGCAAGGACAAGGAGGAGCAGGCGAAGAAGGAAGCCGAGCTCAAGGAGTTCGAGCAGAAGCTGATGTGCATGCCCGGTGACAACCGAGAGCTCGTCATCACCCTCGCATACCCCATGCCACTGGAGAAGGGTCTCAAGTTTGCCATCCGCGAGGGCAAGATCACCGTCGGATGCGGTGTCATCGGCGAGTGCGTTGGCCTTGACCCCAAGGTGAGCATTGAGGGTATCAAGACTGCCAAGGCCGTTTCCGGCAAGAAGAACAAGAAATAATCACGGTGATGCTTGAACCTGGCGAGAAGTGAACAGAAAAAATCTGGATAGCCTTTTGTGGACGTGCTCTTGTTGGTGTTGGATCACAGTGCACAAGGAAACGAAACAAAGTGAAAGGAAGCACCCCCTGAATCATCAAAAAGAAACAAAGAGCATTTGCAGCATTTTTCGTGTTGTATGACAAACGAAACCTTGTCTGACAAATTGCTCGACAAACAACAAACAAAAAAAAAAAGTGAATTGGCCCAGTCCAGCTGGTGAAGTCGTGAATAAAGATCAACAAAACAAAACAACCAACAAAAAACAAAAGAACGAAAGGCGCGCGGTGTCTCGGGGACTTGAGAAGCGAAACAGCTGAAGTGATGTCATACCACAACAACAGAAACACAACGCACAACACACGCATAAAAAAGATAGAAGGAGAAGAGCAGAAACAACACCATTACCACCAGTAGCAGCCGAATATCACACATCGTTTTTTCACGCGGTGGTCCTTCTTGGATCTTTTTTTTTTTCCCTGTGTGCGTTTGGCTTCGTGCAAGTGTTGTGAAGTGTGTCGTCATCACCACACCTCTCGGTTCCACTTGCCACTTCAATCATCACACACAAAAAAATATGAATCTCACACGAAAGAAAACCAATGTGTGGCCTACTTTTTTTGTGTGTGTCTGTGCAACGTCTTTCGATATTTTGTTGCTGTATCGCTGCGTGTGTTGGTTTCTTTCTCTAGTCAACGAAGGTTCATCCGTAGACAATAGCTTCATCATTATGGACCTCCTGTTTGCCGCGGCGTCTGCAACATTTGATGGTACGCCACAGCCACTCACAACAGGCCTTTCGTTGATGGCACGGTATTCGCAAGGCTCGTTCTCGAAGCCTCGAGAAGAGCAGCAGGAGCGACCTGCTGAAGTTCAAGATGATGTCATTTCGCCTCCGCCAAGTAGCAATGCAAAGCCCCACGAAGTAGCAGAGTCTGCAGTGGTTGAGGAAAGATGCGTCGAGGAAGACGAACCAGCGATTCCGATTCACAATGAACCCCACGCGGACGTACAAGCAACTTCTTCGCCTCAAGTGCAAGAGCCTCCAGCCTCCTCCACCGCAGAAGTTCAGCAATCGCAACAACTTGTAAGTCCCGAGCGCCACAACGAGCAGGAGCAACCGAAGAGTGGACCAGAAGAACCTAGCACCACCATCACTCCAGATACCGTGATTGGAATTCGACACCCCCGCAATGATCAACGACGAGTTTTCGACTCAACGAAATCAACAACCGAGAAACAGAATGGAGCACGAGGACGCTGCTCTGATGTGTACCGCCAGTTGTGTGATGTGTATGAAGTGCACACGAATAGCCGTGTGATGAGGATCTTAGAACAACACGAAGACAATACTCAAATTCCGCAGAACCCATTTGAAGACCTCACGTCGCTCGATCTGAGTCTATGCATGCTTCGAGATAAGGGCATGCTGCCCATTGTGGAAATGCTCAGACTATGTGTGAATTTGAAATACCTCGGGCTTGCTAGCAATGACATCAGCAACAACGGAATTGAGTACTTGGCCCATGCTGTTGTTGAGGGTACTGTTGGTTCTAGTTTTGAAGTGATGGATGAGGATAACGCTGCATCGTCATCATACTGTGTAGAAAATCGAATCGAGAAGGCTGGCACCACCATGATTAGCACCACGAATAGATTCGGGCTGAACATCGAATCGTTGGACATGTCTGATAACCTGATCTCCTTGGGGGGGATGAGGCTCATCCAACTTATTGCAGAGAAGCTCCCGTCACTGATCGATGTGAAGGTGGGAGGTGCTCGAGTGGATGCTTGTGAGTTTAGCGAATTGGAAACGATTTTAGAAGAAAATCGCTTGTACTGCGGCTAAGGCGGTCAGACGATGAAACTGTCCTCTTTTTTTGCGTCTCTTTATTTCCGTTTGCAATCTCAAAGCTTCTCTCACCACCACAGATTTCATACATCATCTTCGATTTGTGGGCATCTTGTGATCAAGCGGAAAAATAGTTCCTCGCTCTTTTGAGGACACGTGCACATCCTCACGCACGATACACATCAAAAAAGAAATTATTTGAGCAGATGTTTAGCAATATGCGTTTGCGTCAAACACAGTGTACAGAACAATACGTGAGCGAAAAGAAACAGAGTATGCAACAATGAGTGCCATAGCGGTCCCACGGAAAAGAAGTTATGCCTCACTCATTTTTTTTGGTGGTTTGGCAACATACGGAATCGAATCATTGCACACAAATGTCACTTCCCTTCTTTTTTCCTTTGCATCCGCGATTGCTTCCAAGAGAACTAGAAAATCAGTAGTGGCTACAACGAGGTGGGTTCACGCAAAAGAAAAAAAATATGCTTCACTTTAGCGAGAGTGAACTGCATCAGTTCAAACCGCCTCCTTCAACAGTTCGAAAAAATGCGCTTGGTTATGGATCAGCCTCGTTTCATCCTGACCTCAGCAGGCGTGGTCACTCGTTGGAGAGTAGCAGCAGCGTTTTGTCAACGTCGCCGCAAAAAGATGAGCAGCACGCTCGTGGCGTGTTTGCACCCCCTCCACCACTTCTTCTGGTTGCTGCCGAGCAATCACAAGAAGAGTATCGCAGTCGGCGTGGCCCTCGCGTTCGCTTTGCAGACGAATTCCGTCGTGCTGTTGATGTCGCCAGCTTCACCCCAGAAATTTCACCTGTCGATCATTCTCTCGTGATTTCATCCTATCTTCCTAAGCCTCAACCGGTAGAGGTGCATGCTCAAATTAGTCGAAGCGAGCGCAATCGTCGCCAGCAACAGAGACGAGTTTCTCCAACTCGTCGCTCACTTAGCAGTGAAGCAACAACAGGCGTCTCGTCTCAAAGCAGCAGTAGAACATCAAGCCCGTTCGAACGGAACCCAGATCGTCGTGAATCACCGCCTGCTCCTTACTGTCGAACAGACTTAGAGACAGTCAAGCTGCCCATGTGGGGATTTAGAAGTGGGAGCACCGAATCGAACAACGCTCCTTCTGCCGAAAGGGGCATCGATGTTCAATTATCTGCCGTTAGTAGTAGCAGCCACAACCACCACCACCACCACGACTTGCAGTCCGCGAAGATTCTGCCACGCTCGAAGCAAACACCTAGGATATTAGCAGATGAACCGTTTTCACTTCATACTGAGCGTCGAAGCCTTCTTCGGTTGGTTGCTGGTCAAACTTCACTTCATAAATCAACAACAGAAGCGTCCAATTCGGTTCAACCTCGACCAAGAGTTGCTTCTCGATCGCCCATTCGAATCAGTCCTAATAAATATGCGACGGAGCTTCGGATGTGCCTCTCGAAGTCTCCCACGCGAGTGCCGTTTTCAGGTGCAACAGTGACGTCGTCAGCAACATCAGCCACGACATTAACCTCTCGCAAGCCCTCAGCTGCGTCGTCCGTAAGAGAGACGACTCGATCTTCGTCTGCAGTTTCGTCCTCAGGAACGACGCCAAGATCATCCTTAAGCAGCTTGCCGCTGCGAAGTGCTCGTTTGTTGCCGACAACTGTCGTGGCTACCTTGAAGCCACCGAAATCATTGCCTCTTCAACCTTCAAATCGCATGACCGTGCCCAGTGTCGACAAACCTAGCGATGATGATGAGCCGACGTTGCACCATCCTACCATTATGCATGGTCGCCCTCAACAACCTGTTGTCAAGGCCCCCACCATGGTCGACGTGATGGAAATGTATCGGCAAAAGTTGGATGCACTGAAGCACTCTCACGATCGGAATATGGCGAAGATTCAACAGCAGAAGGAGCGTGTGAGCAGTGCAAGCAATGCAGCACGCACCAAATCAACAGTATGAGCTCCAGCACTTTCACTCTTTACCCGTTGCGTTGTTGTTGTTGTTTCTTTTTTTTTTTGTTGGAAAGCTCCATCTACTCTCAGAATGGTTCAACAATCAACTAACTGCTCAACAACATCATATTTTTTGGCTACTTTATGACTCAAGCGTATGGCTCAACGAACGAACAGCTTTGG
>CYKH01001076.1:0-49718 GCA_001460835.1 Bodo saltans
GGCGCTATGATTCGAGACCTTAGCACGATTCCCATTCTCATCATTGACCGCCTTGGCGACCTCACGTACGTGAATGATGCATTCTGCTCTGAATTCCAGTATCCACGTGAGGAAGCACTGACATTGAATGTCAAGCAGCTCATGCCAGAGCATATTGCGGTGAACCACGATGGATATCTAGCTGCATATGTTGCTCGCGGAAAAGACGCTGCGCTAGCTTCGACAATTGTCAATCAAATTCGACGTTTGATTGCTGTTCGCAAGGACAAATCGCAAGTTGAAGTGGAAGCGAAGGTTGCAGAAATTCGTAGTGAACGCTCAGGCACCCTGCAGTTTGTTGGTTTCGTTCGCAATTTGGGAACACAACTTCAGCTAGAGCAGGCGAACATTACCATCGACACTATCACAAATCTCAGCCTCGTGCCTATTGTCGCCATGGACCACCGTGGTATTGTCATCAAGTTCTCTGGTGCAGCAGAACGATCCTTTGGGTACACATCAACAGAGGTGCTCGGCAACAACATCAAGATGTTGATGCCAGAAGAAATCGCAGAGAAGCATGACGGCTTCCTGCGAACATACTTCAAGACGCGCCTGAAGACAGTCGTCGGAACAACAGTCCGTCAGGAGGGCCGCCGAAAGAATGGAACGAGGTTCCCGTTGGAACTCGCAGTGCGTGAGATCGTCAAACAAGGGCAAAACCCACTATTTATTGGCTACTGCCGTGACGCATCTGAGGACACTGCGCTGGAGCGTGCGATGCAGCTCTCGAACCTTGTCACCGCACTGTGCCCAATTCCTATTGTCGTTATCAGTCGTACCGGCGCGATCCAAACCTTCAATGTGGCTGCGTGTGATACGTTTGGTTACACCAAGGAGGAGGCACTTGGCCAAGACATCAACATTCTGATGATGGACGATGAAGCGGCATACCACACCAAGTACCTCAAGACGTACGCCAAAACGAAAATCAAGTCGGCCATTGATAGCGTTAAAATGCGACAAGCAAAGCGCAAAGACGGCCAGCCAATTTCCGTGGAGGTTAGCGTCAAGGAGATCATTCCCTCATCAGGAGACGAGCGCCATGTATGCTATCTTGGTTTCATCCGAGATCTTTCCGCTGTGCAAGAGTTGGAGCAGGCCGGTATGGTGAACGACACCATTGCCAGTATTTCAGCAGTGCCACTGATTGTCATCAACATGCAGGGTATTGTTAGCAGGTTCTCGCACTCTGCCGAAACGGTGTTTGGTTTCTCTGCCAACGACGTGATTGGTCGGAACGTGAAGATGCTCATGCCGCAGGCAAAATCCACTATTCATTGGCTACTGCCGTGACGCATCTGAGGACACTGCACTGGAGCGTGCGATGCAGCTCTCAAACCTTGTCACCGCACTGTGCCCAATTCCTATTGTCGTCATCAGTCGTACCGGTGCGATCCAAACGTTCAACGTGGCTGCGTGTGATACGTTTGGTTACACCAAGGAGGAGGCACTTGGCCAAGACATCAACATTCTGATGATGGACGATGAAGCGGCATACCACACCAAGTACCTCAAGACGTACGCCAAAACGAAAATCAAGTCGGCCATTGATAGCGTTAAAATGCGACAAGCAAAGCGCAAAGACGGTCAGCCAATTTCCGTGGAGGTTAGCGTCAAGGAGATCATTCCCTCATCAGGAGACGAGCGCCATGTCTGCTACCTTGGTTTCATCCGAGATCTTTCCGCTGTGCAAGAGTTGGAGCAGGCCGGTATGGTGAACGACACCATTGCCAGTATTTCAGCAGTGCCTTTGATTGTCATTAACATGCAGGGTATTGTGAGCAGGTTCTCGCACTCTGCCGAAACGGTGTTTGGTTTCTCTGCCAACGACGTGATTGGTCGGAACGTGAAGATGCTCATGCCGCAGGTGATTGCAGACAACCATGACGGCTTCCTGCAAGCGTACCGCAAGCGCATGAAGGGGAACATGGAGCGCGACACTGATGTGACCATCGAGCGTGTGGTTCGTGGACGTCGACGTACTGGGGAGGAGTTCCCTGCCGAGCTGACCATCCGAGAAGTACGAAAACAAGGCCAGGAATCAATGTTCGTAGGTTACTTACGCGACATGAGCTCGCGATACGAAATCATTCGTCGCAAGTTGGTGACCGAAGCATCGGTAGAGCTCTGTTCGTCACCGATTATCTCAATGTCCACCACCGGTATTGTTCGGTCGTTTAACGAGGCCGCTGAGGACTGCTTTGGCTACACAAAGAATGAGATCATCGGCACGAATATCAAAATCCTTATGCCTCGCAAGACAGCTGAGCACCACGATCAATTCCTTGCGAATTACCTCAAGACAGGAGTGAAGAATGTTGTGGACCGCAACCGTGATGTGATGGCGAAGCGCAAGAATGGAAAGCGCTTTGCCGCCGTAATTAGCGTTCGCGAGGTCATTGAGGGCGATGATCACTTCTACGTTGGCTATGTCATGGACCGCAGCAGTGTGGCGGCCCTCGAGCAGGCATCGTTGGTGAATGACGCGATCATCAGCATGACCACCACGTCTGTCATCGCCATCGATGAAATGGGTACCGTGACGAGATTCTCTCCCGCTGCTGAGCAGTTGTTCGGCTACCGTGCGGCAGAAGTGATTGGCTTCAACATCATGATGCTCATGCCAGAGCCTCATCGCACCAACCATGATGGTTACCTGGAGAACTACCGGCGCACAGGGATGAAGAAGGTGATCGGTAAAACGACGAAGAACCTTAAGGGTGTTCGAAAGGACAACAGCGAATTCAACTGCGAGCTCACCGTCACTGAGATTAGCATTGAGGGCATTGAACGAAGCTTCGTGGCCGCGGTGCAAGATATCACGGAACGTGTTGCCCAACAAGCGGAAACTGCCGTTGCCAAGGCTAGCGAAGAAATGTCCACGCGTGCTCTCATTGCGATTGACGAGGTAGGCAGTATCCTCCGTTGCAACGCATCGGCACTTTCTCTCTTTGGGTACGATTCAGCTGCTGACGTTCACATGAAGAACGTCAAGATGTTGATGCCAGAGGAAATTGCTGTGAACCATGACGGGTACCTCGCCAAGTACAAAGAAACAGGTATCAAGAAGATCATTGACTCATCTCGTATGGTTATCGGTTGTGCGAAAGGAGGTCGTCGGTTTGAAGTGGAAGTTCATGTCAAGGAAGTGAAGCTGTCCAACGGAACTTCGCTGTACCTCGGATACCTCGACGACGTCTCGACGAAGAAGGAAATTTCAATCGCCGCATGTCTGGCAGAGTCCGTTATGGCGCTGATCCCCGCACCGTTGATTATCATGAACGCCAAGGGTATTGTCACGCACTTCAACAGCTCCGCGGAGCGTGTCTTTGAGTTTACGTCATCCCAGGTTGTCGGCCGCAACGTCAAGCTTCTTATGCCGCCTGAGATCAGTAAGGTCCACGATGAGTATCTAGCGCGGTACTTCCGCACCGGTGAGAAGCACATTATTGACTCGCTCCGAGACGTTGAGGGCGAGACCAAAACAGGCCAACGCGTCAAGCTCCGCGTTTCTGTCCGCGAGATTCAGCGCCAGGGCAACGAAGTGATGTTCGTTGGTTTCTGCCAGCCGATCTAGTGCATACCATCGGGGCGCACCAAAAGAAGCAGTCGAAAGAAATGTCATAGTGGTATTTCTGCTCGCTGATAAACGAGAGAGGGGCGCATACTTCCTCAAAAAGAAAACACAAATACACCACATCAATAAGGAAAGGAGAGAACCGCAACGGAGGACGATGCAACAAAATATCTCACTCTCTCGTTTTTCTACTTGTGAACGCGGATAGACACTACTTTCCCCCATCCCCCCTCACGTTCTCCTCTCCGTCTCTCATACCTACAATCTCCCTTCTTCAGCCACCCAATTGAACATTTGTTTTGTTCTCTCAATTCTGTGTGTAGCGCCCAACAAAATTCCCCCTCCTTTGAACACGTTCACAAAGTATTTGGGGGGGGGGGGAAACAAATAATCAGGAATGTGTGATCGTAATTTCCGAATTTTCTTTCGCTCCTTTATGAATAGTCAACATTGAGAAAGGATTTTTTTTCAATGGAAACTGTTATTGAAATCAATGGACGACGTGCCACCGTGATTACGACTGATGAAGCTGCCAAGAGTGTTGCTGCCTCGTCTTCGAGTGCCGTCGTCAGCTCGTCGCCGTCGTCGTCAACAGCAGCAAAGAAAAAGAACGTTGCTGGTGCATACCACTGCAGTTTATGTGACGCATACTTTTGGGACAGTGCTGCTGTAGCCACCCATCGCGCTTCTCGGCGACACCGAGAAAACACTGGTGAGCTAGCCCGTGAGCGTATGAAATACAAACCAGACGCCGAGGTCACTGTCGAAGATGTAATGGAGCTCGTAGAGAGAAAGCGACGAGAGAAGTGCTCTGAGTTGCTGCAGACGGAAGTGCGGCCAGTTTCCTTGTCTAGTTTGTTAGTCTCAGTTGGAGCTGGAAAGCGGCCGCGAAGTAGCACGGACGGTGCGTAGTGGTGGAATTGTTTGTTTTTTTCTTCGAAAAAATTGAAAGTCTTTGCTGCTCATTTGTATGGAAATAGAACGTCACTCCAATTGCATTGAGAGTTGTTTGGTCCCTTTTGACCCAGTATTCTTTATTATTTTGGGGAAAATGGCGCTGTCACAGCATCTACAACTGCACCGTGCGTTGGAAACTGTAGCCAGAGACCGACACATCAAGTCTTTGCAGTACTATGATGACATTTCTGTAGGTGACGATGAAATCCCACATGATGAACTGCAGGCATCCGCAAAATTTCACAAAAACATTTCGGATCACTCTAAGCGCGTGATTCACCTAGCTGAAGTGCTGCAAGCTTTGTTGTCAAAGTTCTCAGCACCTCACATATCGTTCGATGAAGACGCAGAGATTTTATTGTTGGCGTTGCAGGAGGCGAAGAAGTCAGCCAAAGAGCTTGCAGAAGTCGACAATGACGCAGATAAACTTCTTCAAGGAGGAACCCCACCTCGGGACATCACCAGACGAAGGCATTACGCTCTATCGCATGTCGTCGCTAGCATATGGAATGTTTTCGAAGAGCTGAGTGCGATTGAGAACCGTCTCACGACAACACAACCGAGAGCCCCCCAACAACACAGCACGCACGATACTCTCTCTCACAGTAGCGGTGCTGCTGACGAAGATACCGAAGACGATGGAGAAACGTTAGAGGAAATCGCCATGGCAACAGGATTTACAGTGGAAGCATTACAAGCAGCCAATCCAAGTTTAGTTGGACTGCGAGGCCATGAAGTTGTGCCTGTCGGTACGTCACTGCGTCTTCCATCTGTGGTTGCCATTACGGATGCAGACCGTGCAAGTGCAGCAGCGGCTATTGCCGCAGTTTCTGCCTTTGAGCGAGCCAGCAATGCATCGATCCAGTCGGATCGCCACCGCATACGAGAAGGTAGCAGCGGGCAGCCTGAGCTGATCGAAAACAATCACAACTCAGCAGTAAGCGAAGAAGACACTACGACAGGCGAAACTCTTGCCGATATCGCAGCAAAGACTGGTGTCTCCCTTCGGACCTTGGAGGAACTCAATCAAGAAATTGTTGCTCGCTACCATCCCACCCGGGATGTGATTCCTATCGGAACCCCGGTACGAATTCCTGAAGCAGCAGCCTTGGCAATGAGCGAGCAAATTACTGCCAGTAGTAGCAGCCGAAATACTAGCCAAGCAACGGCCCCGTCGCGCAGTGGTGTTGTTGACCGTCCATCTCGGGCAACAAGCAATAGCAGTCGTCGCCTCGCTTCACATAACCATCATCGTGAGTCGTATCCAACAAACAGCAGTCGAGGAGGCTCATACACGGATGGGGCACGATCTGCAAGCAGCCAGCAAAGAAAGCATCGCACTACCGCCACCGCGCAAACACAATCTTACAACGATACTGAAACTCTTGCTGATATTGCAAAGGCAACAGATGTCACCATTGCCGAGTTGCGGTTTGCGAATCCTTCGTTCGCTGCATATGGAGATCATACACCTCTGCCACCGGATACAAAGCTTATCATTCCGTCCTTCACGTCGTCCTCTGAAGAAGATGAAGACGGCAGAGACGTCGGTGCCCAAGATGAAGAAGATGATGATGCTGTTGTGCGGCGGCTGTCCGCGACTAAAGGGCCTGATAACGCATCTGCTGTGTCCACAAGCAACCGCAGCTCGGAAGACCGAGGGGATACTCTTGCTGAGGTGGCTGCGTTGTACGGTACTACCGTCGACGAGCTTGTGGAGCACAATCCTCAACTGTCTGGATTCGGTCCTGACGATTTTCTCCCCGTGGGCCTTTCCATTCAAATTCCATCGGGCGTTCACCACAGCCGAAGCAGCAGCAGACAATCGGCACCGCCACATGAAACCGTCGATGCAGCTCGACGCAAGTCATCCGCGTCCACCACCTCATCCCAACCAAAACAACAACAACAACAGCAAGTGCAATCGGGAGGTAAACATGTGGAAGATATTGTTGCGAGTGGTGACGACACACCGCCCTCTACATCATCAAGCAATCAGCACCACCAGGCGCAGCACGGGGGAGTACCTACTGCTTCCTCATCCCCACCACCTCACACCATTGCAAGTCTTGCCAACGCGTTGGGTGTCTCTGAGGAGGCGATTCGGCTGTGGAACCCTTTCCTTCAGCACGTAGGATCAGATCAAGTCCTTGCTGCAGGATGCCCCATTAGAATTCCTACTCATAACAGTAGCAGTCGTGCACCACCAACGGACGACGAGGAAGAGACTGCCAACAACGATACCGTGTCGTCTGTAGTACTCGATCAAGAGGATGATGAGCAACATGGAGTCGATATTGTGGCTTCTGTTCCCCGCCACCAGAGATCGGACACCAGCCAAAGTAGCTTGTCGCTGCACGAAGCTGTTCAGAAACATCGCCCCCTCCCCTCTGCTCTTCAAGCGCCTGGCCAGACTACCGCGACATCGTCCCCGAAGAGTGCTGCGGGAGTAGCTACTCCCGCAGCATCGACAACTCTTGCAATGATTGCAGCGGAGTTCTCCCTTACAACTCAGCAGATCCGCCGATTGAATCCACACTTGAAGGATTTAGGAGATGATGCGCTGATTCCCCCCTTCACATCTCTGTTGTTACCAAAGAAACCAGATTCAGCAGATCAACAGTCGACGGATGGCAGTGCTCCACTTCCATCCTCTGCATCGCGTGGTGCGTCTCCTGTGTCCACTTCCACTACCATTGATAAGCCGACAAACGAAGATCAGCCGTCCCAACGAGTGACTGCCCCACGAGGCGTCTCCGAGGGCCAGAAATCAAGTGCAACGGATGGTGGGAGATCATCCACATACTTCGACGATGACGATGATGAAGATGATGGCGCTGTCGTACACGAAGACGCCCCTGCAGCCCGTGGCAGCCTTGCAGAAGGACAAAACATCCTGTCTGGTGACGAGGGTCCTGCTCCTCTGGCAAACCCACCCATCCCCGCTGCTGCTGCTGCTGCAACACCACGAGCAAGCCTCATCACTATCGCTCAAACACTTCGCGTTAGCGTTGAAGAGTTGCGCGAGCTGAACCCCAAACTACGTCAATACCCTGAACATCTGCCACTCCCAATGAGTGCCAATGTAGTGGTTCCCTCAAGATCTACTTCGTTGAAGAGCCACCAGAGCACCACATCAAGCGGTCCGTTGTTGGTGACGAAAGAAGTTCATGCAGTACCTCCAAGACGCGTCGTCGACTCTAGTAGTGATGAAGATGACGACGAACAACAACAGCCACATCTTCAGCAACCGCCACCACCACCACCCCAGCACCACCAAGAAACGCTCGCATCTGTCAGTGAACGATACAACATTCCCATTTCCATCATTCGGGATCACAACCCTTCGGTGTCTGCATTGGGAAAGCATGATCCTATTCCTGCTAGCACTGCACTGAAACTTCCCTTAACTGCGGCGCAACGCCAGAAGCTGGTGGAGCCTAGCACCAATCCGCTGTCGTCCGTTGCAACGAGTTCGCAACGAGCCTCGTCGATTGGGTCGACAGGATCCTCCGCCTCAACGAATCATCAGCGCCACGTTCGGACTGCTGGCAGCACGTCGCCGAACGTATCCCCGTCGACGCCAGCAACACTGATTCGTCCAAACGAACATTTGTGCACCGGAAAGAATGGTGGAGATACCCTCAAGTCCATCGCGTTGAAGTACCACGTTTCTGTCACCGCCCTTCGTCACCTGAACCCTGCTTTCCAATCTTGTGATACAACGGCTGCATTGCCGGCTGGTATCACTCTTCAAATCCCTCACGTACATTCCTCGACAATTGCATCCAACACTACTAGTGCTAGTCAGCATCACCGTCCATCGGTAGGAGGGCGCACTGTTTCCCAAACGAGCGCCCGCTCTGAGGGCCGTGTTTCAACCATCGTGGACGATGACGAGCAACTGCGCGAAGCAACGCCAAGAGATACGTTGTACAGCGACGCGTCCAGGATTCACGACGAACGGCTCCTTTACAGTGAAGAAGAAACCATGACGTCTCCCAATCACTCAGCACGCCTCCTCGCCTCAGAAGCTGCTGTGCACAACAACTCCACAGTGTCGAATGCAACAACAAGCCAACATCATCACGAACGAACGTCGCACACCTCCTCCGTCATTGTCCAGAAGTTGACATCGAAGTACCGACATGAAGAACTCTATGTGGAGGACAGTGATGAGGAAGTGGAGGATGAAAACGATGGCCAACAAGCTGCGCATGTTCAACGTGCGGATGTTGACGAGGCGGTGGACGAGGAACCTGAGCAAGTCGATCATGTTAGACAAGATATCCATCAACCGTATTTCGAAGAAGATGAATCGTTTCAACAGATTGAACGTGTTACCATCAAAACTACTTCCACTGCACAAGAAAAGGACGAGTCCGCAGGGGCGCCGTTTGTGGAAGGGCGCAATACAGCCCTCGAGGGTGTTGCGATGATCCGTGCTGGTGGAGAAAGTATTCAACAACTTGTCCGGCGTCTTCAGCTACGTGAGCCTGAGCTGCGCGCTGAGAATCCTCAGTTGCAGCACTACCACCACACAAAGCCCCTTCCGAATGACATGCTCATCGCAATTCCTCGAGCATCTGTTGTGGAACAACAGCCGGCAAACACAACCACTCGACGAGCAGCGCCCAACCACGAAAATTCACCGGCAGCGTCGCAACAGCAACATCAAGCGCCAAAAATTGTATTTGTTGACCCTCAAAGCACCTCTCCTGCTCAGTCAAAGCCATCTGTGAGCTTCGTTTCCAAAAACGCCCCGAAAACCTGGGAATCCGATGGGATGACAACCGTAAGCCAAGTTTGCACAAAGTTTTTTGTTCGAGAGGATGTACTGCGAGAGTGGAATCCATTCTTACGAAGGTACCACTCCAAGACCGTCGTACCACCGGGTGCAACCATCTACCTGGAGCCGCGGCCATTGGAAAATCGCGCTCATGAGAAGAAGGGCAGTGCCGTCGTCGGTTGGGACAGCGTCGGTGAGGGAGGCTCTGATGGACTTCCCCTGTACGTTAAGGTGGAGGCAGGCGTTCACGTCTCGTTAAAGACAATTGCGTTGCGTCACCATCTCCATGAAGGTGGCATCCGAAAGCTCAATCCTCACGTGACTCAGTTTCCTTTTGATGCCCTTTTGCCTGCTGGGACGGCGGTGTGTGTGAGAGCACCGGCACTCACACGATGGGAGTCTCGTATTCCAAATGAGCGCATCGCTAGTGTCAAAGTTCTCGAAAGCAAATGCAACGGACTTATTCGACAACGGTATTTCCTCAACTGGAAAGCACTGTGCATTCTTCGAGTGAACAGTAAAGAGGTGGAACAAGCTGAACTGAAGGATGAGCGAGATCAACTGCACGAACAAGTGGCGATTGGTAAAATGTGCGAGGCCGACCTGCGGCGGCGCGTGACGGAGCTGCGCATGGTGGTCGACAGCATGAGAGGCAGTTCACCCACAAGATACCACCACGGCTCCTCTTCCACTGCGTCCAGTGTGATTGCACAAGGTATCCATCCATCCTCTTCACCAGTGCGCAACATATCCCCTTACCGTAACGCCGTCGTAGCACCACCACCAGCATCATACAATGCTTTTGTGTCGAAATCGGTTGATCGAGCAGCGTCGTTGGTGAATGTGGCGGGAGTGTCTGGTGGTGGGTCGCCAGCTCGCGTGCGGTTGTCAAGAGGACGAGAAATCTCTCCCATGCGAAGAACGCCTGTCGTTGCAGATGTCGGTGGCGTGGCGTGGATGTCGCAACCAGAACGCGTGCAATCTATCAGTCCTGTGCGAGCTGCCTCTGGTACACGCACTCTTTCACCCTCTGCGCCACATCACCAACTCCGGCTGGTTCAAGCTGTGGCTCAGGAGCTGTTTGCAGAGCACAGCACGTCCCCTGCACCTGCTTCAACTACTAGGGCAACGATCTCGCCCCGACGAGGTCAGAAACCTTCGTTGGGGCTCATGCTGTCGGGATTGAGAATTGCTGGAGTGACTGGTTCCGCCGAAGCTGCTGGTATTCGCGTTAATGACGCAGTCTTGCGTGTGGATGGAAAACTTGTAAGCAACGCAGTCTCATTCCGGGACTCTGTTGCAAGAGCCCCAGGGCCACGTGTGTGCATCACTGTTCAGCACGCGGAGGGAGGATCGACAGCATTCATGTTGCCTCTGTACCCACCAACACCAACGAGCTCAACGTCACGGCCAAACGGATCGACAACGTCCAGCGCTCCCCGCACGACATCCCCAAATCGCAGACTCTTATCGAAGAGATGACAACCCCAGTAACAGGAATCCCTGTAGTATCTGTATTTTCTTTCAAAAGAAATCACAAACTAAAAAAAAAAACAACCGAAGAATCAACATCGAACCCCAAAACAGGACTCGTATGAAACGCACTACCATTGATTTGCTGTACTACTCCCTAAGTAATTCTGGAGGCGCAATGGTCCCACACGATCTTTGCTTATTAGTTGTACCACACTCAGTTGCTGCTTCTTTGTAGAGATGGACAATGAAACCAATTTTTCTAGGAATAATAAACTGATGCTTCTTTTTGTTTTTTTGCCTTTGTTTTACGTGGGAAAAAAAAAGTAGGTCTAACACAGAACGAATTGAGGACTGAGTGGAGGAGCGCACCAATATGGCGGATGATGCTGGATTTCTGAAACTCGTGAACAAATTGTTCCGTGTGATGACAACTGCTGGCGAGATGGCAAGAGACCGTGGCTACATTGTGCACCCCGATACAATCCCTGCTTCACAAGAAGCATTCCGCGCAAAATTTGAAATCGACCTCGGAGCAAAGAGAGGGCTGAATAGGGACGCCATGACATTCTTATGCGACCACCGCGAATCGCGTGAGGAGATGATGGTGGTGTTCAACGGAGACGAGTCATTCACGTTTGATGCGTACAAACGTCTCGAAGACGTTGCGAACCAGGCGCACGTTGGTCGACTCCTTGTGATCATCGCAGGGAAAGTCGTCGCTACCTCGAAGAAGCGTATTGACGACTGCAGTCGCGCTGATTTTGCACTGAAAACACAACTATTTCCTGAGGATGATTTGGTGGTGAACATCACTAGGCACGAACTTGTCCCAGAGCACACTCCGCTCTCAGAACCGGAGCTGGTGGAGCTCCTCAAAGCCCACTCGTTAGAGAAGCACATGCTGCCGCGCATGCTGACAACTGATCCAGTCGCCGTCTACTTCGGACTTGAGAAGGGTCGCGTTGTGCGAATCTCGAGAAAGTCAGAGTCTGCTGGAAGGTACGTTACATACCGTCAGGTAGTTTAGCGCACAAGGGGGCAACATACTGGAACGAGTAAGGCAAGCACATCTGTTTGTTGTTGTAGCTAACTGTTTTTGCACTGAAAGCTCGAACTTCGCTACTTTTCTTCGTCCTCTTTTTTCGGGGATTTGTTTGTTTGCACAAACAAGTTGTTTCACATCTCTTCTTGAATTGAAAACAAATAAAGAAGGAACACAATTGAAACATGTCGAGAGATCCGAGCCATGCCGATCTGCGTATCGCAAAGATGTACCGTGTCTTCTGCACTGTGGCACAAATGGTAGTGGACAGGGGTTACCTGATTCGTCGCCCTGAGGCACTGAAGAACTTTAATGACTCCTCTGAAGCTCCTATGACCTTTTCAGAATTCAAACGAGCTTTCGTAAAACTAAACGAAGTTGAGAAGGCACCTGGTGGTGCGGAAGAGGCAGCAGCCAGCGGGAATGCTGCAGCTCCACCTGTTGTTGTGGAAGAAGTTGATCGCGATGCCATCCGCTTCCACTGCAAAAAGCCTATCATCACTGTCGAGCACACCACCACGGCGGAAGTGGAGGACGCAGGACGGCCATCGTCCTCTGGTGAACAGTCTAGCGCTGGTGTCATGGTATTCTTCAGCCAAGAAGATCACGTTACCGTCAATGGTGTCCTCCAGCTCCGGCACTCCGCTATGAAAAAGAAGGCGACTTCAATGATCGTGATTTGCCAAGGAAAGGTGTTTCCTTCCGTCAAACGCGATTTGGAAGAGATTAGTGGCCGTCTGAGCGCCGAGACGGGTGAGGCGCTGATGCATATTCAACTGCTTGAGGAGGATGATTTAGTGTTCAACTTCACGCACCACGAAACAGTGCCAAAGCACTTTCCTCTCACTACCGATGAGTCAGATGTGTTCCTTAAAGAAAAAGGATTGAAAGTTGCGCAACTCCCCCGCATGAAGAAAGACGACCCAATTGCGCTCTACTTTGGCTTGCAGCGTGGCTGCATTGTCCGTATTGAGCGTGAGACTGAACTTTGCGGGGTATACGATATGTACCGTCAAATTATCTGATGCAGGGGGGGGGGTGTGCAAAGGACTGGCGAGAAAATGGTAGGAGGACTCCTCATTTGCACGATGCACACATGTATGTGTGGCGTGGTGGCGACTTGTGGTGATAATCGGCGCGGTTAATCATTGAGAAGTGAGAAGGGGCAATCAATTTAGTTCAGATTGCTTAAAAATTCAACAACAAAAAAAGGGATGTTGATAATGCCGGATGCTTCCTGCACCTTTCTTATTCCCATTTTATGTTTGTTTGTGTTTGTTCAAGGTAATGCAAGCGAGTGCTCGTTTGTGTGCTCGGGTGAGTGGTGTCGCTTGGAATCCGCAGTCATCGAAAGTTTTACGAAATCATGAACGGTACGGATCCATTCATGCCGTTGCTGGTCAATCACAACAGGTGTTTGAAAGCCGTCTGCATCTTTCGAAGATTTTGGCCCAACCCGGATTCTTAGATCAAGACCCGCGTCCCACAAAGCCTTTAGTTGATCTTCCTGGTGTGACGTTCAAGTCTGATCTCCCAGCGGATCCTATCACAAGACTTTTCTTCCAGCAAAAAGGTGAGTACGCGTTGTATCAGGGAGATTATGTGACTCCCGTGGCGAAGGATTCTGATCGTGTTCAAATTGAAAGGCGTGAGTCAAAGTGGGGGAAGGAACACGCATACCAAATGAAGACACCTGTTTATGATTTCTGCCATCGTATTCGTGAGGGCTCTGAGCAGCGCAAGAGATTTGTGATTGTTCCCTCAACGCCAGAAACCAAAGGGTGCGCACAGGTGATGCACGATCACGGCCTTATCGCTGGCTTCCGTGACTTCCACAACGATCGTGCCTTTGCTGTGGAACTTAAATACTTCCAGAATGAACCAACCATCACAATGATTGCGCCGAGCTCTATTGATGGAAAACAGGAATTTGAATGGTCTCCCAAGATGATGAGGCGTATGATGTACTCGCATGGTATTCACAATCGATTGCAAATATTTATTTGCAGAGCTGCCGATGGAAGAGTCATTGATCATCTTACCGCGGTGAGAGAACACATTGGAGGTCGCGGCCTCTTGCAAGTGTGTTAAGGAGACGAGAGAGAGAAAAAAGAGCTTTGCGGAAAGGTGAAGCAAGAGAGCTGGACGAGACTCGTTGACGTCCGGATGACAACATTTTTTCCCTCCATGATGATGTTGATCTCTCGATTCACGTGTTCGGAGAGTTTTTTTCAAAAAAAAATATGCTGCTTTGTCATCAAACATGGAGAAAGAACTTAATCAACCGAAGAGAAACAAAAAAGGACACACCACACGTTCGAAAACACATGTCGGGAGAGCGAGCTCACAATTACAAGCCACCGAAGCCAACGTACTTCACTCGTTTCGTTGCCTTTCCATTTTACGACTATATTGTCACTTTCTACCCACACTGCTGGACGCCCAATGGGATCACGCTATTCGGCATATTCTGCACCACTGTAGCCTCTATTTTGCTGTTTCAATCGATGCCACTCAATACTGACTTTACTGCAATCCCAGAGGGCAGCAGCCGTCTTGGTCATCTTATGACGCCACTCCTAGACCCAACGTCCGCAGCTGGTCGTGGCACGACGGTGACGTACCCACTCTCTCCACAAGCAATGCGCCCTCTGTGGTTTCTTCCAGACTGGTGGACTTCCGAGGTGACCCTGGTGATCGCCGGTATCTTAAACCTTGCGTATTGCATTGCGGACAACACCGACGGTCGTCAAGCTCGTCGTACCAAGCGCTCGACCTTCATTGGAGAATATCTTGACCATGGTCTTGACTGTGTGACCTCACTTATGTCCGCTATGCTGCTTGCTACGGCACTTGGTGCATCAGTGCCTCTTGCATGCGTCGGTGTTCTCGCTGTCTCCTGCGCGACTTCCCTTTGCCATACCGTGAACCACGAAACCGGCGTGATGATTTGGGGCAACGACTACCTCTCTGTGGATGAGGCAATGATTGCGTTCGGTGTCGGCCTGTGGGTGCCGGTCCTCTACCCTGCAGTGTACACTGTGCAAGTTCCTGAAGTGTTGTTGTTCGGCATTCTGCCTTCGGGATTGAAGGTTGTTGATGTTGCATATGTCCTGTACATCCTTGCGCAGTTCCAGGTGTGCTACACTCTCTATTCCGTCAAACGCTCGATTCTGGCTCGCCCAGCAACACTGTTTATTGCGTTGAATGCATTATTCTTTGTTTTTATGATGCCCCACCCGCACTACAAGAGTGGCGCATTGACGTCCGCTAAGGCGTACTCAGGCGTATGTGCCTGCATTGTAGCGTGGGTTGAGTCAAATTTTTCATACCCCGCCATCCTCAGCATCACTGTCGCAGCAACTTCGAGCATGATCTGCCACATGCCCATCGTCGCCAAGTGCGCTGGCCTCGCGGTTGCAGGAACAGCCCCTCTTGGTGGCGTTGTACTGGTGTGGCTATTGTTCGCCTCCAATCCAGTATGGGGTGTCATCGCAGCGGTGTCCCTTCACATCTTTCAGGTACTTTTCAATATCCAACTCGTTCAAAAGACCAAAGAAGCAGCTGCTGCAAACAAAAAGTAAGACGTTGTGTGTGTTACTTAGTTTTGTCGAGGCGTAGAGAGTTTGCATGCGCTGTAGAGTTTGCATTCGCTGCCATCATTCGTTGTTGTACTTGCGTTGTCTCGTTGGAGACACATGCGGAGAGGGAAAAAAGTTCCTCATGCGTTTTTGGAGTGAATGTAAGATTTTGCAACCAATGTCATATTACAATGGTTTTTTGTCTCTCAAGAAGATACAAAAGGCAACTAAATAATTGTCATTTTGTTAACAGCGATAAGAAAAAAAACGAAGAACCATCGTGAGAACACCACGCAGCCAAGCAAACGTCACAATAAATGAATTTGAACGCTGTTGTTACTGCTCTCCGAAGCGGGAAGGAAACATCCCGTGCGGTTAAAGTATTGTCGAACTTTAACCACCCACTTACGGAGCGTGAAGTGGAGCAGCTTCATGCCTTCTCTCAAGAGTCCGAGGAAGCTGGCGGCATCAAAAGCGCGCAAGACATTCCCGAGAATATTGCCGCGCTCCTCAACCGACCTTCCGCTGCTATTCCTGCATTGAACGCCGCGATGTGCATCATTGGTGTTACCAAGATTCAATTCCTCGATTCCACTGTTCACCGCACGCTGCAGAAGAAAGTGCTTCCTTCTATTGGCGTAATTCTGTCTGCAGCTGAGTGGACGACGGTTGTCTCTGCTGTGACAGCGCTTGCGTCTACAACGAGCCCCACCATTGCTACTCTCCGCTGCGCTGAAGAAATTCTTTCGAATTCCATCAAGGTAGCCACCGCCGAAACCGAAGGAAAGTTGTTTGATTTGTGGAGCAAACTTCTCTCACTTATTGTCAAGCGTTACGCTGCCCTTCACGCCGCTCGCCCCAAGCACGCTGCAGATCTAACAATTCTCTCCGTGCCATCGGGCAACGCTGCCTTCCTTAGCTCCGGCCGATTTCTCCGCCTCCGCCGCATGGTGAGCGGATCTAAGGCGACTCTCGAGCGCCTCGCCCCAGTCCTCACTTCATGTGTTGCCAGCACCATCGGAGATCTGTTGCCGATTGCAGTCCTCCTTAATCGAGCAGACCCTGTGGCGTTCCCCATCTCAAAAGATACCGTCACGACCGCGATTAAGAACTCTCCAGGAGTTTTGTTTTCCATCTTAGGTGGAACACTCCGCATTTCTGCTGACAGCCTTACCGTTGCGCCCGACGTCAACGACCTCATCTTGTACTCTTTGTACAACATGGCGTTGACATCGTGCACAGAGCTTGCGTGCTTCGATCACCTCACAGTGCTTCAAGCTATCCCCTCGGCTGCCTTGAAGGCATACCTCGGCGAGAAGTTTGATGATGTTCTCGGCCAACTGATCAATCCATTCGTCAACAATCCCAAAGTCTACTCTGTCACTCTCGCAAAGGATGTGGCGGAAGTGTTCGGTCGCATGTTTGGAGCCGCGGGCCTTGCTGTGAAGGCTGTGGCACCGCTGACGACGCTCGTGTCCCAAGCGATGATGAGTCGATGCAGATCTGGTGATGAGAAGGCCGCAGTGATTACTGTCCTTGAAGCGATGTGCCGCGCTGCGAAACTCGCTCCTGACGCTCCCCAAACGCTTCTTTCTGGAGCGGACATCCAACCCATTATTCGCACAGAGTTGGACTCCGCCGCCGCTTCCGCGCTGATTGCGTGGCAATTGATTGACACCACGGGCACCGTTGGCGAGCTTTCCGGCCTTATCAACCCACTTCTTAAAGGCGCCGTCAACAAGGAGGCACTTCGCCGCCAGCTGTTGATGACTCTTCCCGTCACCTACCCTGACGTTGCACCAGTCACCAAACCGCTGCTTGAGGAGTGCGGCGATGTGGAAGTGTACCGCGCTGATGCGTTCCTGAGCCTTGGCTTTGCTCCCCACACAACTCCCCAACTCCTGAGTGCAGCTGCCAAGGTTGCTGTTCGCGCTGAGGTGGTTGCTGGTCTTGGCGGTGCCCCAAAGGAACTCCAGCGTGCTGCCGCAGTTGCGCAATCACTTGCAGCGGTTGGACAGTATGCCCCTTTGGTACTCCTCATGACCCACACCAGTGGCCGTGTTCGCAAGGCCTTGCAGCCCACTCTCAAGGAAGTCTGCGGTCAGTCTGCGTCTGCTATTATGGTGTGGGATACCATCGTCAACCAAATCTTCGGTCTGTCCTCCGCCGAGGCGGCAAGCATCTGCCGCCCTCGCGGTGCGGTGGAGCTTCTCAGTCTCGTAGCCCCGCTGTTGCTCCGCCACACCGCAAAGCTGGCCGTACATCAGGCGCTCGTTGAGATTCTATTGTGCTGTGGTCATGATCATGTTGTGGGAGAAGATTCTCTTGCCTTCACCGCTGATCACCTTACCATTGGTCAGTATCGCTCATCCTCCCAAAGTCTTAATCGCCGTACTTTTGAGGTGGTGTTCGACGGGCATAAGCACCTTCTCCTTCTGCACAGCGAGAGCATTTGCGCTGGCCTCGTGGATCACCTTAAGGGTGCAAAACACGTCGCTGCCGCCGCTGCCCGCGCTCTGTCGTTGTTCCTTCATATTGCCACTCCTGCCGTCACCGTCAGCCTCTTCCAGCTCCTTAGCACGCGCGTTCAGCAAAGCGTTGACTGGTTCTCGAAGGCCGATGCGCTCGATGCTGCCATCGCCTCGGGTTCCCCATACGAACTGGCTGCATATGAGCGTGCTACGTTGACGCAGCGTAACCTTCTGAAGGAGTACACCGCCAAGCCCCCGAAGGGTGTCAGCGAAGATGACTACGAAGACATCAAGAAGAAGGATGCTATTGTTCTCAAGGCAGGTCGTGAAACTCTCGCAAAAGAGATTGCCAAGCGTCGCGCCACAAGTGAACGCTTAGCTCACGAGAACAGTGCTGCGTTTGTCGCTCTGCGTATTATTGGCGCCACCGGTGGCTGCAAGCACTGGGAGGGTATTCCAGTGGTATTCCCTCAGCTCCTCTCAATCCTATCTGTAGAACCCCGAGTGCCAGCGCTCTACACGCTTGCCCTTGATGCCATCACGAACCTGCTCGCAGCATCGAGCCTTGGCCGCGTGATTCGTCTGATCGCTGAGACCATTGGGCGACTTCGCGACGCCAAGGAGCTTCACGCATCGGATGTCGCCACCATCGCCGCTGTCGCCACCAATATGCGTCAGGAGAACATTGTCCTCCTCCCTCCGTCGCTCTTCTGCGTGATGATTCCTTTCTGCAAGGTTGCTTTCAAGACTTCAAATGGCTCGAAGGGCAAATCGATTCCCGTTGCGACACAGCACCAACTTCTCTCCATTCTCAACGCCAACGCTGGCCAAGATGGACTTCCCGAGAAGGCTTCAGCAGTTCAGATGTACTTCTTTGCCCTTCGCAATTTCCCTGGGCTCTTCAAGACGGTTCAGAACGGCACCATGTCGCTTATCTCCAAACTGAACGTCGACGAACTCCGACCTTTGTTCGATGCGCTCATGAACGGTTCTGATGTTGTCAAGGAATGCTCTGCCTCCTCGTTCTGCAAACTCGAGCTGTTCGAGAGTTGCCGCTTGGCGCTGGTCACCGCTGCCGTGCTGCAACGCGATGAGTCCACTTCCGTGAACCAGTGTATGACAGTGATTCTCAAGCAACACAAGTTTGAGGTGGTAGAGAGTGACTGGGAGCATCTTTTGTGGCTTCTGAAGAATTACGGTCACCGCTCCGTGTCCGTGACGCGTATTTCGAAAATACTGGACGATTTGCTGGCCAAGGCGCCACTCTCTCAATCCGAAAACGTTGATAAGCTCATCGCTCTTGGTGGCATGCCCGCCGTTCGCATCCTCGAGCTCCTCGCAAAACACTTTGCGTCAGCCTCCACCCTTGCGGCCATTGAATACCTCAGCAGCGTTGCCGAAGATTCCAACTCCTCTGAGGACCTGATGCAGGCAATCCTCAATGCGGGTAAAGCGCTTCTGCAGAAGTGCACCATTGAGGCGTTGAAGCAGATGGCACCTGCCCTTCAGCTTCGTCTCAAGAAGCCCCCTACCTCGTCCTCCGCGGAGCACAAGGAGCAGTACAACGCGATTGCTGTGGTGTGGCTCACCGTGATTGGTTGCCGTGTGGACGATGTCGCCTTCTTGGAGGGTGTCATTGATCAGCAAGCTGCCGTGCTCAACACATCTGGCTCCGCCAATGTTCACTACTTCGTCTGCGATTGCATGGCTGAGATCAGCGCTAACAAGGCGCTGAAGTCATCTCCAAAGATCATTGCGTTTGCAGAGAACTGTCTTAAGGCTGCCTTGGCAAGTGGCTCCTACGCCAAGAAGAAGGCACACGCTTGCGGTCTTGCTGGTGTGGTGCAGGGTCTGGGTCTCACGTCTATTCGCCAGTTCAAGATCATGGAGGCCGTTGATGCTGCCGCCAAAGAGAAGCAAGCTCAGAGATCAGGTGCCATGATTGTAATTGAAGTGCTCGCTGACGTCGTTGGATGCAACTTCGAGCCCTACGCGCTTGCTCTCATGCCTGCGCTCCTCGAAGCCGTCGCTGAGAAGGATGTCAAGATCTCCGAATGTGGCGATGACGCCGCAAAGGCAGTGATGCGCAATCTCTCTGATGTGGGTCTGCGCCAGCTCATTCCCAAGCTTGTACAGGGTCTTCAGTCTGACCAGACGAAGAAGCGCACTCCATCTCTCGGCTTCATCGGCTACGTGGCCTTCTGCTCGCCAAAGCAGCTTGCTGCGACCCTCCCCAACATTGTGCGTCACATCTGCGACTGTCTCTTTGATGCCAATAGTTCCGTCTCGAATGCTGCCCACACTGCTCTCAAGCGCGTTGCTGGTGTCGTGTCCAACCCTGAAATCCAAGAGCACATTGACCTGATCATCACCGCGATGCGTTGCCCAAGCACTGAGACGGAGGCTGCCCTTGATGCCCTCCTCTACACTCGCTTCGTGAACGTCGTCGACCCTGCGTCGCTCGCCCTCATCGTGCCTGTCGTGAAGCGAGGTCTCGGTGAGCAGATGCGAACCAAGGCCAAGGCCGCTCAGATTACCGCCGCCATGGTCAACCTTGTCTCAGACCGCAAGTCTCTCACCCCGTACGTGGATGACCTCCTCGTGCTGCTTGAGAATGCTGCTCAAGACCCGATGAATGATGTGCGCACCACAAGCGCAAAGGCCATCAGCGCCCTCAGCGCCGTGATGCCCGGCCTTTCCGACGAAGTATGCCAGTGGATTTTTACCTCGCTCAATCGTTCCAACACAAGTGCTGCAGAAAAGGCTGGCGCTGCTCAAGTTCTCTCCGAGCTTGTTGCGTCGTGCGGTGCTAAGATCATCCACGCCAATTTCGAAACCATTGCTGCCGGTATGGCAAGCGATAACGCCTCTGTGCGTGAAGCGTACCTGCACTTGATGATCTACGCACCCTCCACGTTCCCTCAGACCATCTTTCAAGACTTCCTTCCTATCTCCTTCAAGTGGGTCTTGCAAGGTCTGTCCGACTTCAGCGAGCGTGTTCGCACGGTTGCACTGACTGCTGGTTCCAGCATTATCGGTCTGTATGGCACCCGCAACTTGAACCTTGTGCTGAACCCCCTCCTCGAGGGTGTTATCAGCGAGACGACAAACCTTCGTCACAGCTCTATGTTGCTCGGCTCGAAGCTGTTGATCCACTTGGTGAACCAGATCAAGAAGAAGTTGCGCATCGAAACCGCTGTTGACGAAACTGAGGCCGGCGTTGAGGGTGAGCAGGTTGATCCCGACGCGGATGACACCTCCTTGGTTCAGGGTGGTGAGATCCGCGTGGAGACTGCACGTGACGCTGAGAAGCGTGGTGTGTCGATCCTTGGATCCCTGGAGGAGCAAATTGGTCACGAGAACTTCGTCCGAATTCTCGCTGCCATGCACGTTGGTCGCAGTGAGCACAACGTTGACGTTCGTACTGACTGCACCACTGCGTGGCAGATCTGCGTTGCCAGCCCTCGTGCTGCGATGACGAAGATCTTCTCTGGTATCGTGACGATGCTCGTCAAGTTCGCCTCATCCACAAATCCCGAGTGCATCGACGTTGCCGACGCCAGCATTGAATACACCTGCGCTCGTCTCAATGAGAACGTTGAACGTTTCATTGAGCGATTCAGCGAGCAGTACAAGGAGAATACTCGCCGCCACAAGATTGGTGCTCTTACTTGCCTTGCGTGCGTCGTGCAATTCGCCGACTCCCCTCGCCTCATGCGCATGGGCGGTCAGATTGTCGCATGCGTTCTGCCCGGTATGCAGGATGAGGAAGAGGAAGTTCGCAACTCTGCTGGTCTGTTGTTCGAGCGTGTTACCAAGGTCGTCGGATCTCGCCTCATTGAGAGCGTTGTGGAGTCGCAGCTGAGCACCTCCATTCGTGGTGTCATCGAGGTGGTTAAGGTGCGCCCAACCGTGGCGTTGGCTGTTATCGTCAAGAACCTCCACGGCCGCGCAGAGTACACGCTGCACGATCTTGAGTTGATTGAGAATATTCTTGACTTGGAGGAGGCCCAAGAGGACCTGCCCAAGTCCCTTGACAGGATCTGCGATATTATTCTTACGTGCATTGCGAATGGATTGGAAGGTGCTCCTGATGTCATGACCCTCTTCGCTAGCATTCTGCCTGAGCAATCTCGCCTCCTGCCGATGGAGCTGTTCAGCAAGGGGATGAAGCTCCCTGCAACTCGCCTCTCCACTCTGCAAGCCGTCGGTGCTTTCGCCCGCGGAGTTGATGTGGAGGAAGTCGAGGGCATTGAGAAGCTGATCCGCATGATCGTGATGTGCCTCGGTGACGAAGATGCTGTCATCTCAGACACTGGTGCTCGACTTTTCGTTGAAGTCCTTGCGTCTCTTGAGAAGCGCTACACCGCCACTTTGGATGCCGAAGACCAACAAGATCTCACCATTGCTCGCCGCATCTCTGGTCGCTACATGCTTCAATTTGCCGAGGCTATCCAGACAACCCTCGCTGCGACTGCTCGCTCCAACATCACATCAGAAGAACCTCACTTTGTCATTTTGGGTACACACAAGCTTTTCGATATTCTCAACTCGTACTACGCGAAGTTGCTTGAGTGGGGAAGCGACCACCAGAAGCTGCAGGGTGTGGACTGCATTCTGGATGTGTTCTCGTTTGCGTCCCCTGTGCTCTCCGGAAGCCTCAGCGCGGTTGTCGTTGGTCGTTTCACGAAACTTCTCTTCACTCGTGTTGCTGCTGATGTTGCACACGCCCTTGCCAACGGTTGCTTGGAGCTGCTCACAAAGTATTCCAGCGGAAAAGAAAAGGTCGTTGAGTCGTCCCTTGCTATGTCCATGTTCAGTGGTTGCCTCAAGGAGATCACTCCTGCCCGTCTGACATGCTACCGCATTGTTCGCCGCCTTGTCCGTAAGAACGCCCTTCTTGCCGACAGTATCCTCGGTACTATTGGTGTGAAGAAGACCACCATTGAATCCAACACGTCACTGAAGAGCGTCCTCTGCCGCTTTGTCAGCTTCGTTGTGCGTGAGGGTAAGGTGGAGCGAGCAAACAGACCTCTCGAGTCTGCGATTGCCATCATGAACGGAATTTGGGAGAAGCCTGAGAATGGCCTCGTTGCCGCTGCTGCTGGTTCTGGTATGGGTTCTGCTTGCATGTCTGCGTGCATTTCCGACGCCAAGGTCTCCGAATTGTGCGAACGTGCACTCGCTGCTGGCACTGAAAGGAAGGCTGGTGCCGTTGGTGGTCTTGCCGCAATTTACGGTCTGCTCACCGCGGCCCCTCACCGCCTTCCAGCTGACTTCAACTCTCGTGCTGCCGCCGTGGTCCGCACCGTCGCCCCTTTGGCTGCAAGCGATAAGCTCAGCTCCTTGTGGATCCTCCGTTGCGCAGCACGCCTTGCGCTTGCTGGCGAGACGTTCAAGGCCGACCTGTTTGTCCCCATCCTCCGCCGTGTCGATGCAGAAGACGAAGTCGGAATGAGCACCAGCAAATTCTTCTGCGACGCTATCCTCACCGTGGACCCCAGCGCCGACTTGGAAGCATACCACCAGGAGGAGTCGACTCTCTGGAGAGAAGGTGGTCAGTTCGATGCCGATCTTGACGACGAGAGCGTCGCTGAGGTGTACATCTAAGGAATTACTTTAGTGAAACTTGGTGAAGAAGTTAGTGAAGGTGGTGGTGTTTGAAGACGAGTGGACGCATTCGTCGGAAAAGAGGATGAGCAAAAGAATGACAACAACAAAAACAGACAAACAAAAAAATCAAATGATCGATATTGCACGTGTCAGAATAATAAGAACAATCTCTTCGCTGAGAGATCTTCACTAACAACGACAAAAAAGATAAAAGCTGCTTCTTTTCACCGCTCGAACACTCCTGCTTTACAAACAACGTTTCTGCTTTCCTAAATGCACCATTGCACGCAACGAGAAGTAGGTTAACATTAACAAATGCAATCTAATTTTCAGCTTGCATCCGTTCTCGGAATGCTCTACACCGGAGGCAACGTGTGCTTCTCACCTGACGGCACAACTCTTTACTCCCCCGTGCAGAACTATCTCGCCGCCGTCAACCTCCGAGGAGAATCTAATAAGTCACTCCAAGTGGCCAACAGCTCCGTGCAGCGGTTTGACATTTCCCCAGATGGTGATCTCGCAATCGTCGTTGGTACCCGAGGCCTCGGCTTTTTCTACTCCATCTCCGCCCGTGTGGTCCTCGACACCATCTCCTTCCCACCGAACTGCACCATCAGTGCTGTGAAGTTTAGCCCTTGTAGCAAGTTTGTTGCACTTGGACTTGAGAGCACGCTACAGATTTACAATGCGCCCACTCAGCGTGTGGTGTCTTTCCACGGATGCCACCGCCTGGAAAACGTCCACATGGCCATGACGCTCCCCATTACAGGCATTGATTGGACCTCTGATAGTCAACATGTTCTGCTGAGCGGACAGGATGCCAGAATGCGTATCTACCCTCGCAGTGTGCAGAACCGCAAAGGCATGGCACAAATGCAGAATAACCTTGTTGGCCACCGCAGCGCCGTACTGAGTGCGTGGTTCCTCGATGATGAGGCCACAACTGTGATTAGTGTGGCAGCAGATAACGTCGCAATTGTATGGAACCGCACTGAGGTGACACGAAAAGAGATTTTACAATCCATCGCAACAGCCCAGGCAAACGCGAAGGTCGCGGACATCGAACACCGACTAGACCGTGCTGAAAATGGAGGTGATGATGATGAGGAAGATGAAGGGAATATTGCACCAAGCTTTTTGGAGAAGGAGAAGCTCAAGGAGCTTCTCGCAAATGGTGTTCGAGTCTCTGAGGCCGTCGACGAGCACTTGAGCCCAGTGCTGCGCTACGCTTTCGAAATCAAGAAGAAGTTCATGCTTCAGCACAAGGGTAACGTTAGCGTTGCTGCTTTCCACAAAGAGCGCAATCTTGTTGCAATTGGATACACAAGTGGTATCTTCGCAATCCACGCTGCAGCTAGCGAAGCATTTGATCTCATCCATATGCTCTCCATCACTGCCCAATCTCTGACGGCATGCGCCTTCAGCCCTGGTGGCGATTGGGTTGCGTTTGGTAGCGCTCATTTGAAGCAACTTCTTGTGTGGGACTGGAAGGGTGAATCTTACCTCCTCAAAGAGCAGTCGCACTATTACGATATCAGCTGCACCGCGATGACATCTGATGGCGCCTCCATTATTAGCGGAGGTGAGGATGGCAAGGTGAAGGTTTGGAATACTGCCACTGGCCAGTGCTACGTTACCTTCACGGAGCACCAAGGTGGTATCACTGGCATCGCCGCTAGCGCAGCAACGAATGCATTCTTCACATGCAGCAAGGACGGCACCGCGCGTGGCTACGACTTGGTTCGTTACCGTCACTTCCGTGTGTTCACCAACGCACAACGTATGGGACAAAATTCTTGCATTTCCATTGATCCTTCAGGTGAAGTCCTCGCCGTTGGCTCCTCCGCACACAACTTCATCACACTCTTCTCCGTTCAAACCGGCCGCGTCATTGATGAACTTAGCGGTCACAAGTCACCGTTGGTGTGCATTGCGTTCCACCCGTCAGGAACAGTCCTCGCATCAGGCGCCTTGGACAATACATTGATTGTGTGGGACATCTTCAACACCGGTGATAGCGGCGACCGGCTCAAAGGCGATGGTGACGTCATCGAGCTTACATCGGAAGTTCTTTGCGTCGCGTATTCGCACAGCGGCAAGCGCATGGCAGTGCTGTGCATGAATCATGAAGTATCTGTTTACGACACAATTATTCCCGATGAGCCCCAACTGGTCGCTAATTTCAACACTTCCATGGATGCCGCGGGAGGTTGGAACGGAAAGAACGTTGGCCCCAATAGTGCCAACGCAAATGCAAGATTTACGTCGATCGCCTTCTCGCCTGAAGGAGACAAGATTGTTGCTGGCGGTGAGTCTAAATGGATCTGCTTATACCACGCATCCCAGGGGTACGTCCTCAAGAAATGGCCTGTGACGGCCAACTTAGACGTTCAAGGCGCAGAGGAGCAGTACCAATGGCGCTCTGCAACAGAGGCAGGTAACTTAAATGATATTGACGTCGATGATGACGACATTCATTTGAAACAACAGCGTTTGATCGAAATGCCTGGTAGCCGTCACCGTCACTTTGCAACCGGCAAGAGGAAGACTGAACTTACTGCTCGCACCATGCACATTTCATTTGCTGGCCACGGCTCAGAGTTTGTGTGCGCTACTACCGACGGACTTCTTGTGTTCTCCCTGTACGCTGCGAAGCCGAAATTCCAGCCGCTTCAGTTGTCCAAAGATGTCACCATCGCCTCCGTGCGCCAGCGCATGGCAGACGGCCAGCTCGTGCTAGCATTGATTGGTGCACTGATGCTCAAAGATGAGATCCTCGGAAAAGAAGCGATGCGCCGCATGCCAGCAAGCTCAATCCCTGTAGCAACCTCCTCAGTGCCCACAGCGGCCTACCCTGTGTTAGTCCTGTGGGTCAGCAAGGAGGTGGAAGAGAGTCCGTTCCTCGAACACAGTTTACTGTGGGCTCAACATCTACTGGTGCACTCCAACGAGCCCCTTATGGGTCCTGGAAGAGATCATGCAGCAATCGTACCTGCACTGAAGCAGCTGTATCGCTCACTTCAAACTCATAAAACCGTCGAGACGCTTGCCCAAGAAAACTTCTTCTCGTTGGAGTACCTCCTGCAGTCTGCGAAGATGCACAAAGGGAAAAATCTCCTCGGAGTCAGCGAGAATAACAACAACTCAACTACTGCTGTAGCTGAGTCTGCATAGCTTCGTTACTGCTCCGAGCAAAGGTAGCAGAGAGAAGAACATGTGACATTGTGTGGGAGGAATAATGCCTCGCTTTTAGTTTCAACCGAGTAAATTTTAATGAATACGAGTGATCAAGCACCGAAACAACATAAACTATACCTTCACAATTGAAGCGTGATGATCATGCATTGATTGGTGGCCTTGCAATATTGCTTTTCCCACTTGTTCGTTGTAACTTGCTCACACAGCAACCAAGTCAGGAACACATAGGTTGTTTTTAAAATAGCGCACCTTCTGCACTCGCTCTCAAACTTTGCGGACGAACCGATTTCTAGTTTTTCTCCCCCCTAACTTATTTGTAACGCATCTTGTCATCTTTGAGAAACGTAATGGAATCAGCCGCCAGCGCAGCAGTCCCTGGGATGCTACAATGCTCCCAGCTGCCAATGGCTGGTAGTGGAGGCGCAGCGCAACAAGGCTCCCAGATGGACTTTCGTCGAGCAAATGTGAAGGCACTTCTCAGCGTTCCAATCAAATCGTTGAGGTTGTCAGTCGATAACTTTTCCACAACGAGCGGTGGTGCTGCTCTAGCTGACAAATACCTCAGAGGATCAAGTGAAAAGCCCTACACGCTGTGGTTTACATCTTCAAAGCTTGAAGTAGCGTTTGCAGTGTTTGCTATATCCGATCGCACGGGCGCGTTCATCATCTCCTTGATTACGTCTGTTGTCCTCATTGGGTTTGTTGTGATCGCGCACTTGAGCAAACTAGTGACGTCACAGCTGACCTCTGGACTTCTCATTTGCGGTGTCGCCATGTTCTTCGTGTTCACGAGCTTGATGTTCTTTTTTTGGAGAGACGAAGAAGCGGACCGCGCCGCTCTCCATCGCATGATGGAAACGCTTTCCGTAGACCACGACGATCTGCATATTGACGATCCTTCCTCCGTGTCAAATGATTCTGACTTTGGCGTCGACGCCAAATTATTTTCAGATTACAAGAAAATCATCGTTAAACTTGAAATCACGATGTGTGGTCTCATTTTGTCGCTGTACGTCATTTTCGCTGGGTTCACGGTGGGCAAAGGAGTGACGGAGTGTTCGGATTTCTCTGACCCCACATCGTGTTCTCGTTACATCTTCCTTGACGGGGGCATCGTTGCCATGTTCGTTCTCCCGCTAGCCATCTACCCAGTCCGCTACTTCACCTGCGCTGTCATGACAACTGTCGGCACTATTCTGTACGTCGCTGTGCGAGAGCTGCCAACGATTCGAGAGCAGACCTCAATCGAGTTTCGCTATGTGAGCATTATGTGGTACGTCATTCTCGGAACTATTTCCATTGTCACAAAAAGGCTCAGCGAACGTGAACTTCGAGCTCACTTTCGAGAAGAGTGTCTCCTTGGAAAGCAGAAAGAGCGTTCACGACGCCTCGAATCGTACTACTCATCCATCGCTGCGTCCATGATTCCTGCTAGCGTTGCGAGGAGGATCGCTCGAGGAGAATTGTTTCGTGAAAAATTGGAACAGGCAGTGGTATGCGTCGTTGGTATCCGTGGGTTTTCGCGTTTGGCCACAGAATGGTCTAGTGGCGAGGTCGTACTGATGCTCCAACACGTCAACGTGAACTTAGATGGATTGCTGAAGAGGCTCAGCGGACCTGGGAACCCACCAACTGCACTTAAAGTTCACGCCTTTGGAGACGAATACGTCGTGGTGATTCATCAGTACGTACAGACTCTGCAACGGCAACGACAAACGGATGCCTCCAGTCAAGGAGGACAGCTGCGTCGTAAGACGCCGATGATGTCCACGTCTCGTCGCTCATCGATTGATCTACGCCAAGGCATTTCTGGTGCCAGTGGTGAGTCTGAAGTTGAGCAAAGTCGTTCACGTCGATCTGTCGCTTCTGTTTCTTCTGGGGGAAGCGATGCTGTAGTAATGGACACCCTTCAAACCTTTTGTTATGGTGTCGCTCGTATCAGTCGCGATCTTGAGAACTCTTGCCGCTGCCTCAGTAACACCCCAGTCAGTCTCGACATGGCCATTGAATGCGGGCCGCTGCACCTGACCACGTTCGGCACTCAAAAGAATTTCCTCGCAGTAGGGCGAACGGTAAACCGATGTCGTGATACACGCCGCCACTTGGAGTTTACACCGTTTCTCCGTCCACATTTGGGAGAGCAGCAATCACACATGCGCCGTACTCCTCACACGATCATTGCCGCAGCTGATGCAGTTTGGAGTTCCCTCGCTGTGAAATGGTCGAATCGAACTGACATCGAAGCTGCAATGGGGATTTTATGGACTTAGACGAAAATGCAAACTCAGCGTGGACCACCATACGAACCACAGCATTATTGGTTGCATCACGCACTGTGTTACCTCAAGACGTTCCGCAAAATTTGTTTTTGAGCGAAGCCGCTGCAGGCTCAACAGGCGGTGCAGCAACATCTGATAACACGAACGATGCAGCAGCAGCACATTATTACTCCTCCCCAGCCGCACAATCTGCGCGTTTATCGTGGGGAGGAGCCGCTGCATCACGCCACGACAGCTCATCAGTGGTGGTCAACACTGTCTTCCTTGAAACACCCGTAGCCCCAACTGCAGGCATCGCGGCAACAGATTCATCTGGAAATAGCGCAAATAACGTGCGCAACACGATTGTCACCCAGTCGAAAACCAACATGAGCAACAACCATCCGACTCAGCGCACGAATAGCCTATCCGTCGAGCACGTACGAAACCCGCTTATTGCTCCCAACACACCAGCTGCTGTGAACACTCACAATGATAACAACAACTTCCTTGTCCCTCCCCAAATGCAAGACTTACCGATGGACCCGATGACAGCTTCGAACAACGACGATGATTCCTTCAGTGCTGTAGGGCGCTCAGTTCCTGCTGCGGCAGTACCTTCACTTGCTCTCGCCTTGACCGACAGCGCAGAGGACTTCGACGTGCAAGATGAGCTCCGAAGGCGCTGGTCTTGGATACCGTTATACGAATTCGCTCGGGAAGAGCTTGAGACGCAATTCCGTCAGCGAACATCCAGCCAGAATCCTCTCCATCGACTGATCCTGATTCTGATCGCCACCTGTGTGGTGTTCATTGGTGTTATCATCAGCAACTTTGTCTTCACTGGCCCTGCTGCTGGTGTTGACACAGCACTGTATCTCGCCTGTGTCGGACTCGGGGCGAGTCTCATAGGGCTCGCCATTAGTGTTGTGGTTGGCGTGATCATGAAAGTTTTCACTACCATCTCACCAACTGCGTTTCTTATCATCGAGTTGATGTTGACGTCACTATTTATTGTCACGGTCGTATTCGCACGGAATACGCTCACCCTCCTTGGAAAAGGAAGTCCGATGTGGTTAGGAATCGTAGTGTTGCTGAGCATGGTGCGTGATCACAATAACATCTCTGTTCCACAGTTTTGGCTTTTCGACATCACCGTTGGCAGCGTATTTGTTTGGTTAGCGTACGTCACCCACCACGACAGCATTCAAGTCGGAATGATCGCCATGGTTGGTTTGTTCGTGATCTTAGAATGTATTTCGAGAGGACTTTTCGATCGTGCACTGCGACACCGCTTTCTTACCGCAGAGCTATCCCGGCGAATGCAAGAGCAGTTGCTGAAAGACGGCGAGTCACTCGAGGATCTACTTCGACATATGGTACCAAATGAAACGTTTGCACAGCTTTTCCGACGAACAAGAATCGCCGCGTCTCCGCTGACGGCGATGGTTCTTAATCTACGTGGTGTGCTACCACGCGGTACGTTGTTCTCCACCAAAGCAGAGGCCATGTCACTACTGCAATTAGTATTCTCACCACGAAAAAGTGGTGGGGAGCAGTGTGGATCTCCTTCTTGGTGGAAGGCTTGTGACACCGGGCTCTCCATGACAGACAGAGCCTTAAAGGTAGTGAAGGAATCTTGCATTATCAAAACTAGTGGTGATCTCGCACTTATCGTTGATGATAGCTCGCACGACGCCACGACACAGGCAATGGTATTACTGCAACTTGTCACTTACATCAGTCACTTTTGTCGCTCAGAGCACCCTGACATTGTGGTTCGTGGCGCTCTCACTAACGGCACTGTTGTCGGAGCAGTGCTTGGAATTGCCGCGTTGTCGTTTGAGTTCCACGGGGAAGCAGTTACTGTTGGAACTGCACTCCTTCGAGAAGCCCCCACTGATTGCCTCGTGGTCGCTACCACACGTTTTGTGGAGCTATTGCAGTGGAATTCGTTATTTGGTGAGTCTAGTAGCAGCCGGCTAACCATCCGTGCAGCGGCGCTGATGGATGACATTCACAAAGGTTTTGACCTTACCGCTCAGTTCGACGAACCCCCTCCACTGGCCCCAGCAGCACCAGTCGTTTCAACTGCTGTTTCGGCGTCACTCTCGATTTTGCCACCACTACTAACAGCTGAGTTGGCACTACAGCAACAACAAGCACAAGCGACGCAGTCTCCTTTGCTACTGGATGAGAATGGTGAAGTGAATATCATTTCAGCGATGATGTGCCAACCACCCGCTGCAGTTCAACTCAGGCGAACGAGACTCGTGCGAATTATTGTGCAATGTGTTCAGCTGTGGCGGCTCCGTGGAATTCAAGCCAAAGTGCCATGCCACATTATTTCACTCGAGGATGCCTCGTGATTTTTTTGTTATTGCGTCTTTCGCGGCTTTTTTAACTTCTGTTTTCTTTTTTGGGTGTTCGTTTGTTTGTTTGTGCATTTGCAGCGTAACAGCATTACTCCCCCATGATACCCCAAGGACATAATATTCTCAGACATCGGGTAACTCCTACGAAGATTTTTGAAGACTCCTCCTTTCTGCGCTTGCCCCCCATGTGTATTTTTCCGTTAGAGAAGTCCGACGACAACAAACTCATCCACTTCGTTCTTCGGTCATTTCTTGCATGATTGTGTCAATTTTGTGCTATTTCTTTGTTTGTGTGTAATTTTTCCATTGTTTGTTGTGTAAAGTTTGTGCTTGTGCAATTCTCTCCACCGTCTCCCGCTTTGGCAGAATACTTGCATGCGTGACGTGAGTGTTATCACAGAATGAGATGAAAATCTTGCTCTTTTTTTTTTTTTTTTGTTACGCCTTATTTTCGCTCCAATCCCCCTAGCATGTGATCCAGCTGTTCATTTGACCCCTCCCTCCACTGATACCGCATTTACGCAACGAAGAACATAATGAAGGGCGTTATGCAAGATTTCTAACTTATTGCAGTGCAGGTGGAGCTCAAAACACGCTCTAAATGATGAAAATCATCGAGTTGCGTGTGTTGTTTTTGTTGACTTTCACCACATAAAAAACCAAAAGGCATCATCCGTTTATCAATTGTCCTGTCAATTCCGCTTCGAAGCAATGTTTACTCGCACTATCCGCCGCCTTGCCCCTCGCTCATCAGAGGCCAACACATCTGGCTCGTCAGGTTCCTCGTTCTCGAACGGCCTGGCATTCGTTGGTGTCATGGGATTCATCCCCGGCCTCTTCGCGATTAACACCATGTTACCGTCAACCCGCAAGGTGAGCGAGGTCTGGATGTACCAAGGCTCTGACATTCAGAAGGCACGCGGTCACTAGTATAACCGCGATGAGTACGTGCGTCATCATCCTCTCCTTTCTGCTCGTCGCGTGCACACAAGAAACCCTCAAACCAACGTACAATCACTCAAAAAACAAAAAAACAAACAACGAGAAAAAAAACCCCGAACATTTGATTGTTCTCTCAAGCAACTCTTACAAAACGAGCATTTGAATTGGCGGAACTCCTGACGTTCATTTTCTGCGATCTCGCAATTCATTTATTGCTCTGGTTGCTGACGCCGGCTCTACAGTTTTGTCAATGTTTGCTTGTGAGAAACAAAAAAAATGACGAGTTCCTCCCTCACTCTACATGAACGTCAACGAATTCCCCCATTATCTCTTTTTTGGGGGGGCTGGGATTCTCTCTCTCCTTCACTTGTTTCAGTGAGCACTCTTAACCACTTTGATGTCAAGAGTGAGCACAAGTATGCAGTCATTTTGCTCTGGCACATTTTTTTTAGAAAAGCAACAACGGCGCCAATCCAAGTAAATGTAACGAAGTCGCAATAGGTGTTGTTTGTTTGCTGTGCTCGACTTGCCATTTTTCTTTTGTTGTTTTTTTTTTTCGTCAGCCAAGTTACCTAGACTCCCCCTTTCGAAAAAAAGATGTTCTCTCGCACCACCGTGAAGCGCTACACCACCCAGGCAGCCACCTCCTTCAACCACAGCGGTTCTAGTGGCAGCACTGGCCTCAATGTTGCTGCCTTCATCGGAGGTATTATGGTGATTCCCTCAGTCCTCATCGGGTGCAACATCTTCCCCTCCACCCGTCGTCCCTCCCAGGTCCCAATGTACACTGGCAGTGCCAAGCACGAGGCCAAGTACGGCAAGCAGCACTAAACGCTAAAATGATGCGCAACATTCCATTTCATTTCGAGATGTTGTGTTTCGATTTTGTGAAGTGTGAAGTCGTCGTTCTAGTGTTTTTGGGCAGTTCTCAAGGAATAAACCTGGTCAGAGGGTTGGATGTTTTTAACTTCGTGGGTGACTGAGACAAAAAAGAGTCACTTTCACCGACAGTATGAACTATATGGAGGAGAGAAAGAGAGCGTTCAGCACATTTCGCGATGTGTTGGTGACCTCTGGCATCAGCGCATCGACACGAGAAGGATATATCATGCTCGCTAGTTCTTTTTGAGAATGCTGTTACTTGCTCGGCAACCTGTGTGAAACATTCTTGAAAAATTGGTTGGCTTATCTCCATCGCATCTCGAAGTCGGTGGCTGTTCACATATTTCCGGAAATATTTGTATGCAAGGGAACGGCAGCTTTTAACTAATGAGCCCAAAACAGAAAGAGAAATATCCACCCCATCCAAAATCTCTTAAGAATCCCTTATCCACTGCAAGGTGAACACATGAGGAAAATCGGAAGAAACAGTTGATGTCGAATTGTGAAACAAAAAACCCACTGAGCCAAGAAACCCACTGCAATGTTGAAAAACAAGCAAAAATACTAGTGTTGTAGCATTAGCATGTTCGCGTATTACGTACGTTGTTTTACTTGACAAAGATTTCGCTTCAAAAAGAAGAAGAAAAAGAAGTGTTTCTCATTCACTCATACCAAACCGAAACTGCTCCCCCCAAACAACGATCAGGTAGGAGATGCTTTTCAGCGGTGCCTCTTCCTCCAAGGTAGGCGGCCTCTCTGCTGGTGATACACTGCTATCTCACTCCCAACAACTCCGCGCAGAGTTTACATTCCTTCTCCGCGCTCTTGATCAATGTGGCGAAGCAACCTCCAACAGCAGCAGCAGCAGCAGAGGCGATGACGGCGCAGATCAACAACGGCGAAGTTCGCCTCAAAGCGGAAGTATCGTTCTATTCTCCTACGCGTTAGAAGTTGCTCTGACGTTAGTACGCTTCGATGTGCTATTGAATCAAGAAGAGCGAAAACTACTGGTCCACGCTTTTGATCGGCTTCTGCAAGCGGAGCTGAGCAGCTTGCATCGCGTGGAACAACGTCTTCACTACTGTGCAGAGACTGCAGCATCTCTCCGCCTCCTCAAACAGCGGAGTTTGGTGCTCGATAGCATCGACTGGTTTCACGTGATCGCAAAGTGCTGCGGTTCAAGTTCAGCAGTTCCTCAATCAAGCTCGATAGATTCCCCAGGTGCCTCCGCGCCTGCCGTCGGTCCAGAGGACACCTCTGCAACCACCACACCATTGTGCGCACCGGCGCCAATTGTTGGAGAGCCTTTGAGTGCCAACGCAGCCCGCATTTATTCCAATATTCTCGTCAATGGAGTCATCCCACCGTCCGCGTTGCCTTTGTCCTCACCCCCGCCATCGAAACAAGGAACTGTTGTCATCGAAACTCCGCTCGCACTTGAATTGAGTGACGCACCACCAACAGCAGCATCAGAGAATGTAGTCGTCGTGACAACAGATGATTTTATTGTCCTTGCTGGGAGTGCGAATAGCACCGTCGTTGTGCCGCCTTTCGCAACTACACCGAATTCCCCATCCGTCCTGGCGACGCACGTAGTAGCGCCACAGTCGTTGCCCAATGTTCGTTTTTCATCAACTCCAGTGTTCCAGCTGACGCCCGCGGTAACGAAGTGGGCCATCGATGCATTCACGCAAGAACAATGTCGCGGATCCAATATCGAAAATTACACTCTGACCCAAATGGTCCCTGTTACGTTTCCAACGCATAGGCAACACGACGTGTCGTTCTCGTCGACTTCCTATTTGGACAGTGTTGGGATTGTGAGGCAACTGCGGGCAACGCTTGTCCCAACCTCAGGTCCGTTTGCCTTGCATCATTCTCACAACGCAACTTCAGGGGCAGCAGCAAATGCAGCGACAGCAGGAGCTGATCGCCGCACATCGATACGAGACGACGATGAATGTTTTTCCCTCGCCTCCACCGTGAACGATGTGTTGCCAGCAAACGTAAGTCAGACGCCACCTGCACAGCCAAGCACTACAACTGTAGAGGCGGAGCACCTTGAAATTGTCCGAAGGAACGTCAGCTCAACAGTGACAAACAAATCTTTGGGTTTATCTCGCGTCAGTTCACAGCACAGTGTCGATACAATTGGATTCGCTGCGGCCGCAAGGAGTGGCTCCAGCAATGGACTATCCACAGCGAGTGGGGCGCGGCAAAGCGCAGCAGGCCCCCCTATGGCAACCACAGCTGTTCCTAAACCCACGCAGGCAGCAAGCCGGATCGACGTGACAAGCTGCAGCCCCGTCTCTGCAGAAGGGCCAGGTGCTCGTCAAAGAGTCGGAAATGCTGCGCCAAAGAAAGAGGTGCTGACGCTACAAGAAGAGTTTGTCTATCGCATTGTTCAAGCTGCACTACTTCAGCATGACAACCGATGGAGTCATCTTCGGAACACGACAAGTGGCAGCTGCAGCGTTGAGGACGGTGGCGGCCCGGATGTTCGAGGAGGAAGCGATGTGTTCGTTGCTCCGACGCTGCGCCCATCGACCTCGTTGGCGAATTACTCTTTTTCATCTGGACGAGTTACGCAGCCCCTTTGGATGCTTGCATCTGACGAGGTAGTGGCACAAAAGACAGTCAGTACTCCTATTTGTCAAGAGATTGATAACATTCTTGAAAGCATCGAAGCCAGCGTTCACACGTTGCTCTCCATGAAAAGACAGCTTCGCAGTGAAATCACGCTGTTGTGCTTCCGCGTGGTAAGCACCGTGGTGGATCTCCTCCTCCCCGCCGCAGAATGCCGAGGCAAATCCTTGACAATGTTCTACCGCAAGTGGGTGTGCGATGTGTACCGTGTGCTGTGTCAAGAACACTTGCTGAAAGGCTTTATGTCACTAGTCCACCGAGCGAAGGTGGGAGGCAGCAGCGGTGCCGCCGCCGCAACAACGTCTGTGCCTTCGTCGTCTGACAACAAACCAGAAATGAAGTCGTTTGGGAGCAGTAGCAATATGGCAGGGCGGACTTCCCCTCCGCAAACAAATTCACCTCAATTATCAAGGATGCGAAACAGCAACAGCGCCACCGCAATGATCAGCGCTGCCCTAGGAGGAAGTCTCAATGCAAGTTTGAGCGTGGCGGCTGGGTTATTCCGAAGAAGCAGCGCAACGCCAGCACCGACCCCCACAATGCCAGCAACAACATCAGAATTTGGTGTACAGCTCACCTCAGCAACATTGCGAACGAGCAACAGAAGTTTTCTTCGTGACGAAGTTGATCGAGGTGGAACGATCCCCAATTCATCATTTGACGCCCTTGATGATAGCACCTCAGTATTTCCACCGAACGTTAGTATTGGGGGCGAGAGTGCCGGCAACGGCATTCCATCACTGCTGCCCTTGACAGACATCGATGCACACGGCAACGGGCGAGGTCCTCTTGGTGAGGAAGCACTCGATGACGCTACAGCCGTTGGGTCGCTCTTTCGAACATTCAGGCGGCACAACACCGCTACAAACGGCGAGGTCGGTGTCAAGTCACCGATGTCAACCACAACAGCAGGAGGCAATAGCTCTGACCTGAACTACACCACATCATCAGGTGCTGCTGGGGGTAATGCCCAACAACAAGGTAGTGGAAGCGATAGCAGCAGCAGCGCCGCGGCCCATCAGCCAAGTGCCGTCGCAGTGACATTGTTCCGCTCGCTGCACGGGGATCTTTGTGTCCCTCCCACTGGTTGCCTCGGGACACGATTGATGTTTACTCTCCTGAATGGCACTGATGTAACGTCATTCGACTTCAAAGACACGGATTTAGGAAACACTCAATCAGGGGCAGCAAGCGCATCGCCGCAGCACCGTCATGCCCCACTTAGTCCTCAACTTCATCAGCGATCAAATTCATCATGCGGCATTGATGTGCTCATGATGCCTCGAAGCCGCACAAATTCTGCTGCCCCAACAGTATCCCCGCCCATCACAAATCTCAATGCCTCGAACAACAGCCTCACCCCTCGCGCCCTCTTCCCCAATTCCGCTACGGATGCTGCCATCAGTGGCGCTGTCTCTTCCACAACATCAATTATTGCCATGCCTCATCATCATACATTTCGCTACCCCAGTGTACGTAGCGTAGATGATGTGCGAGCGCTGTATGCGGCATTGTTTCAGGACGCTGAAGTTGTGTTGAGTCCCCATGACCCGCTGCGAGCAGCGATTACGCTGAATTATGCCGAGTTCTTGGCATTAGTAGCAGGAAAACGAGGAGATGCGGCGGACACGATTGCAGGATATCTCGACGAAGTAGATGCAGAACCTATTCAACCATTCGCCACGCGACAAGTCGATCTCATTGGATCGCCGGCACTTCCATCATCCGTCGCCTCCACTGCGTTGCATCCTCTCACGCCAACGCCATCCGCTTTTTCTGTCACCAACGTGAGGCGCACAACAGCAGGAACGAATCACGGACTTGGCGCGACAGCAGCAGCAGCAGGAGTACCCTCCACAATCACCTCGATGCCACCACAAAGCTCCACGGCAACGATCATGGGCAAGCCCACCTCTGCAGTAGCAGCAATGAATAACAACACACCAATGACGCCCATCTGCGACCTGATTCCTTCATGGCAGAACAAAGAAGAAAGAACTCAGTTTGTTGAGCTCGTCGGGCTCTTGAAGTCGGCACTCGCCACACTAGGCGGCGCTCGCTGATACGTTATCATGTGTCAATGCAACCTCAATCACACCACGTTATCGAGATGGTAAAACAATCACAAACAACACAAAGTGACACATCAACCACACGGGGAATGAGTAAAATCATCATTGTGTCATGTCACATCAGTTTTTGTTTCATTCTCCTTTTCACACAAAAAAAGAAGATGAAATTTGTTATTGCCGCTCTTTTCTGCGCAGTGTTGATCGCAAGTGAAGCGAGCGGCAGATTCGCACGCATATTATCAGTCGAAGATGCCGAAACCTTTACCGCCTCACTTTCCCCTGCGAAGTCATTGAGGTTTCGCACTCAGTTTCACTCTGTTCAGGAATTCTACGATCAAGTCATCTCCTATCATCCGCTTGTGGCCAATGCGCCGTGTCACAATGGTACTGGGGCATGCTTTCCTCCAAACAAAGGCTATTTGTGTTTATCTGGCGAGTGGGTACAGCACAGCGACCGATGCGATGGCATTGAAGATTGCAACGACGGCACCGATGAACTGATGTGTGATTACCCATCAACTCATTGGGCAGATCATCGTAGTGACGCAGTAGCAGCACGTGGACTGCATCGCCGGTTTCACGAACAGTTTGCAGCCCCAACATGCAACGGCTGCGGGTGCCAGATAGGTGGCCCGATGCAAGTGCATGTAGGCAATCCGTATTTTGAGATGGCGATTGGCGCAAAAATGACTCCGGAATTTTCCAACGAACTTCCTTTTGGGCTAAGGTGTCACCCAGAGAAGACTACCGAGATGATGATTACGATGTACAAGAAAAATGGTTTCTGCAGAAAGGCAATTTGTTGCATCAGACAGGCGGGCTGTGTTCGCTGCAATTCTACGGACGTAACGCCACAGGGAAAGTGTCACGAGAAATTAGAACTTCGTGAACTTTCCAATGAAACCATGGCTTCAGAATCATCGGAGGCGGATGCTTCATCGCCCCAGTAGTCTTTCGTCCCCAAACACTCACCTATTACCATACAGTGCCGTTTCCGCAGTAGATAGTGCAGCCGATACTGTGCAACAAACTGAAAAGTACAGAGAAGCTAACTTGTCCTCGACAAGTTAACAATTCCGTGAGTTGTTACTCTGATCACCCCCCCCTGTTTGCTAGTCATTTATTTCAAGTTGTGGTTGTTCTCAGCTCGATATTTTTTCCCCCTCCGCGCCATTGATCCTTGGAGGCACGATTGATGCTCTTTTTTTCGATGCTTTGAAAGCAAAGTAGGAAGAGTTGGTGGTGGTGCTAGGACATTTTTGTAGTTGCCACGCCTTAGAAAACATGAGAAGTATTTTGATTCTCACAATCCTCTCACTCGCTTGCTTTGAGCTCGGCGTCGTCGCCGGAGCAAGGGCCACCGTTGCCCCAGGCGGCAAGCTTGTTACCATCGGGTTGGTGGCGGATAGCCACTACGACACCTTTCCAGCAGGCGAAAAGGCTCCGTGGGAACCTCTACCGAATTGGTTTCGTGGTCAAGTGCAACGAACGACCACAACGACCAAGCGTCGCTACGATATCGCAAAGGACAAAATGGACGAGTCCATTGGTGTCTTTAACGCCATTCCAGAGATGACCCTTGTGGTGAACTTAGGAGACTTAGTGAACAACGACATGATGTGGAACCTGCCTCACATTCTAGATCGGTTTAATGAGGCGAAAGCACCCAAATACCATCTCCTCGGAAATCACGACCTACGTGCTCACAATGATAGATTCGGCAAGCTAAATAAAACACAGGCGGACTGGGTGCGCAACAAGTTTGGGCTGAATGAGTGGTATTACGCAGTAGACCACGCACCATTCACCTTCATCTTTATCGACAGCATGGTCCTGGAACCAGAGAGCAATGACCAGAAGAAGAAGAAGGAACATATGGATTGGTTTCAAGGAAAGTTGAATGAAGCAAAAGACAACAAGCGAGTTGTCATTTTGTTCGCTCACATTCCGATAGGATTCCAAACGAACATCCTTGCCCCTATTCTTAAAACATACGATCACATCGCCCTTGCATTCTTTGGACACGACCACAAAGGTGGGTACTTAATTCAAGGGAAGACCCACTGCGTCACGCTCAATGGTCAAATTGAGACAATGGTGAATGCATTCGCGGTGGTCGAGGTGTTTGTAGATCGCGCCGAGTTGACTGGGTTCGGTCGTGTTCCCACGCGAATCATGACATTCACGCCAGAAACGCGTGCATTGATTGAGCAATACGATGGCCCTGTGGTGCACGATTTGGCATTGCAAGGGAATCAGCCGCTTCCCCCAAAGCAGCTTTGGAGGAACGAAGTGCTACAAAAACCACCTCCGCTTATGTTGAACATTCCGACGTACCGTAAGCCTCTCCTCCCAACGACTGAGCCTAACCCTGGTGACACCAGATTCTTAAAAGATGTGTATCGCCTGTGGCCTAAACGAATTCGAGTTCCAAGCAGAGAAGATACAGTCGATCTGACCTCTGGTGTCAAAGATAAGCCACCAACACTTTATTCTCCTGGGCCGGCAGGCCTGGCAACTGCTAGCTCCAATGCCTACGCGCCGTCCTCCTCATACTCTGATCGTGATGAACCAGTACCGATAGAATCGAAAGAGACACCACGTGAAGCCAAGGTCAAGCCTGTGTTGACCACCTCCTACAGCACCCCCAGTGAACCAATCCTGGACCACTCTGTGTTTGTGGTTGGGTACATGATGCTGCTGCCCGTAGTGCTGACGATTGGCGGTGCCATATTACTGCTCCTGCGCCGTCGCCGAACAGCGCAGTCATCCCAGCGCCCACTGAAAGTGTGATCGTTTTTGTTGAAGTTAGTTTACTTGCTGTCACAAAACCGATTTTGTTCCTACTTGGACGTTGAAGAGCATACCCAACACTCATTCAATGGCCTGTTTTCAATTCTATATCCATAAGAGTGCAATAACATACAATTGAAAGGATACGAAGAGGTACAACATTTTCGTATCGTAAAAACGAATGTCAGTAAGTCCTCCTCTATCGATACTTACCACTTCTACCGCAGGAGGATTTCTCGATCTCATTTGCATTGCTGCAAGAGAATCACTGCTAGACCCCGCATCGCCCCGTCGTCGGAAAAAGAATCCTCAGAACCACCGCAACATCGATTCTACATCGTTGGATGAGGTGCTGTTGTTGGACGATGACGACGCGACTGGTGGTGGCTCCGATGCTTGTTGCACATTTGGTTCGTGGGCAGCAATCTCTGTCACGGCGGCACCAGATACATCACTCGTCAAGATTCAGCTTCCGTATGTCATCGGCTCTCTTTCCTCTCAACAACACAATGCTGCGGCACCATCGCAGAATGCACATTTGTTGGACGGCTGGTCATGGTGCAACGTGAAACTGATCACTCCTGATTTCGTGCTAGGGTCTCCCCCATCGCATAGCGGCCACGTGTCGCTATTCGTGGATTGCCCTTGTTTACCGCACACGGCGGGAGGGGGTGGTATTGTCGGCCGCGCATCTTCGAATGAAGTACTAGAAACGTCGAGACACTACCTTGGTGCTGTGTCATCCCTTTTAGAAATGGCACCGTCCATGTGGAAAGTGAGTGTGGCGTCGTCTGCTGCGATATCACGTGATCACCGCAGAGGGCAGAATTCTTCGCAGGTGGCAAGTGAAGAACGGCTTCAGTTGTACGACGTGGTCGTCACGCATACGGAAGGAGAAAGTGGACTGCAAACCCTTGTGGTGATGATCGAGCACTGCGTCTCTAGAATTGTCAAGTCACAACAACAACAGGCAGGTTTGACCACTAGCCTTCCTTTTGTAGTTGTCGATGTGGAAGACATGGAATCTGGGAAGAGGTCTTGCGCCGCTTGGTTTGTTCTTGACGTTCTTGAGCACCACCATCAAACATCATCCCACCCTCCAGACGTCTGTTCGATTGGACGAGGATTAGCTCACTTGGCAACTCTGTCTTCTTCGCCACAGCCTCCTTCCAATGCAACAACTAGCGCAACGACAATGATTCTCAACATTCCAAACTTAGACCTTGAGTCCTCAAACCTCGATGCCACAACACATGACATCGTGCAGGCACTCATGGCGACAAAACTTCTCTGTTGCCCGATGCTCGTCGATGCCCTTGTGACATTCCCAAATCTTGTTTCCACCTCCATGATGCTTTTACATCAAGTCTCCCCCGCCGAGCGGGGCAGTATTCTCGACCGGCGCCTCAGTGAGTGGATGGATGAGAGTCATGACGCGATGCTTCGCCGCTCCTTAGATTTAGAAATGGATGACGACGACGCTGCGCTGTTTTCCGTCGAAGACTGTGAAGCGTTTCATGCCGCATTTGTGTTGGTGGCTCAAACTGTGGTGTCGTGGGCGCGATCCGCGCGATCGGCATCCAGCAGCCGATCGGAAACCCCCGAGAGACCACTGCGGCTGACACGGCGCATCGAAGAGTCTCCGCCTGATGCTCACAATGAAACAGTTCCGGTCACTCGTCCCGACGGCACGACGACAAACGTCGGTATTGATGGGATGTCTCCTATTCTAGGTGACGAGCACAGTCACGTAGCCTCCCCGCTTGTTCTAGACTCTCCTCTCAGTCCATTGCCCCCTCAGCGTAAGTTGGGATCTACTGCACCAGGAGTTGATGAAGATGATGATGACCTTCACATTCTCAGCGTACATAGAGGACAAGGTTGTGGTGGAGGAGTGGCGCCGCTGTCACCGCTGCCTGCAGCTCCAAGTAACGGGCATCATCAGCGTGTCTTATCGGCAGATCTGTTGTCATCTGGTGGAACGTTTAACTTCTCGGACTCCATCGACGTGATGGTACTGAAGCAAATTCAACAGCAACAGCTCTTAGGGAAACAAGTAGAGGACGATAATTCTTCGCCTAACCCTCAACGAGGACCTTCATTGTTTCGCATGGACGACTCAATGTCAGTTGACGAATCAGCATTTCATTCGGCTGCTCGCCGTGGCACTGAATTGCCATCGACGTCCAAACTTGCAAACGCTGTTCACGATGCACTGCAAGAAGAAGTACGCGTGCTTAAGGCAACGATAGCTGTATTGGAGCGCGAAAGGCAAAATGAAATGTCCACAGCGCAAGATACGATTGATCAGTTGCGAGCTCACATCATCGCAGAGCAACAGCAAACAAAGCGATGGCAATCAGAGGCGAGGAATCTTTTGTCCATCGCACAAGGTTCGCTTTTGCAAGTTCCTATGAACATAGCTGGGGGAAACAGCAGTGGTGTTAAGGACTACGCGTCTGAAGCATCCGCGAGTATGACCACTATCCCAGATACCCCTCAATCGCCGTTGCCATTGAACAACAGCGTGTCCAGCCCTGGAGAGCTTCGCGCAGCGCGTAAGCAGCGTCAACAGCAACAGCTTGCGCTGTCGTCAAGTGCAGCGGGCCGCATGTTTGGCTCGTCCGGGCAGTTTAGTAGTTCCGATCTGAACGCCACTGGACTTGGCGCACGAACACCCACCAATGGCGGTACCTTCGATGATAGGGTTAGCAATGCATCGTCATCCGCAAGGCATCCATCATTTGCTTCCACATCGTTCAATCTCTTTCAATCGCCGACTGCTTCCCATCATCGAGATGCAATGATATCCTCATTGAGCTTGGTACGATTGATGCAAGCTCAAGCCCTTCGAAGAGCTTTACTGGAATCACGCGAAGCTAAGGACTCTCACCAACTCTTTACAAGCTGGGCTCAAGATGCTGTGCACAAGTCTCACAATTTCCTTAAGAAAACGCTGCGAAAGTTTCATGACTCTGTGGAATCTGCCATCAAAGCACAACACCGCATTGCTATGGAGGCCCTCGATCTCAAATCAGAGGAGTGCTACCAAATGATTCAAACCATCCGAGTCGAGTTCAACAAGCCGAGCAACGGAGAGGATGGTATTGGATCTAAGAGTGCAAGCCCCAAGTTGTCGCCCCAGCAAGCATCATCCCTTGTACCTCCGCCTGGGATATCAGTGGAAGCGGACTCAACCTCAGCCTCAACAGTTCAGCCTCCTAAGCAATTTGTCTCTATTGATGACTCCATTTCCCTCGCGAACCTCTCCATGACCGATGCCTCGTCGCTGATGATCAAGCACAGTGCACCGTATCCTATGTCACCGGACAGCATTTTTGCGAGTGCCACACCACTGCGCACAGCCCGAGCAGGCTCCGTTCGCTCCTCTTTCACAAATCTTTCAGCAACACCTCGTTTCCACCGCATTATCTCCTCGACTCCTGGAACCGCAATTGTGTCAACGCGGCCCGAGACGACACAGGCTTTTATCATGGCTGGAAGGAATTTGCGTGGCGAGGAGCGGAAGTCTGCCGGTGAGCGCGTTCCCAACCTCAAATTTGATCAGATTCGCAAAGAAGCCGTTGCGTGGAAGCAGAACCATTTAGACGAGTACAAACTGTTTGCTTCGCATCAAATTATGTTCTTGGGCGACGGACATGTGGGAAAGTCATCACTGATCGCATGTCTCACCAACAAAGCTCCTGTTCTGTTCAAGAAACCCCCGCAAGTGGTGACACCGACATTGGATATTCGTCGCACGCGTGCTGTTGTGTCACTTGATCGAGCTCACGGTTCCGCTGCCGTCATCCCGTTGGGAGGCTACCCTCGACTCAACATGGCGGAGGCGGCGAGGATATGCCGCGAGCAGTCTGCCTTGAAGGAGCCTGCGACGCTACCAGGCTCCGCTACTACGTGCTCCATGCCAATCTGCTTGACGGATGTTCCCAGCTCGATCCTTCGTGCTCCCTGTTCACTGTTGACGCCATCAAGAGCTTCCCTATTTTGTATCGTATTCCGTTTGAGTGACGATGAAGAAGTATCTCGACAAGCGATTCTACGCTACGTGCAGCACGTCATCGGTTCCATGCTACGCCGTGGACCAAGCAGTGCGGATGGGCTCCATCATCAGAACCCTTCAGTTGGAGACGATGCTGCTGCAGCTGTTGTCGATGTGACTCTGCCGTTTGTTCTCATCGGCACTCATGCTGATCAAGCAGCAGCCAATGGCAAGCCCTCCTCTGCTTCCAATGCTAACCATCAAGACTTGACCAACTCACAGAACGCTCTCGCGTCGTTTAGACGTTGGTTAGAGGAAGAATTCCAAGCGATCATCACTGGCTCTACCAAAGGTATTTGCCCACTAGTACTCGATACCTTTGCGGTGAGTTGCGCGAATTGGACTGTGTATGGTGAACGCCCTCGCTCTGCTGATTCGTTCAGTGGCATGCTCGCTGATTGGGCGGGGTATTTGACACTCTACGCACCAGCTGCACCTGCTCATTTGCTTCCCTCAGCCCGAAACGTAATTAGCATCGTTGACGAAGAAGGGCCATTCTCCGATGAAGATGAAGACACACCCGAAGAAACAACTTCCAGCACCGCTGGTGCAGGTAAAGTGGAAGCCGCACCGGTGATGGTCGACTATTCGTGGGCTCGTCGTGGCGGTGGCTCTCAGAGCGGAGGACTGTTTTCCACAACGACTTCCACATCTAAGTCGACGTCCCTTTTCTCATCGTCCGCAGCAGGGAATGCTTCCACGAGCAGTCTACGAGATCAAGCCATCGCGTGCACAGAACGGTGGTTGCACAGCGCCGCTGTGGGCCTCATTACGTTATTCACTGCGCTGTACCGATTCACAGAATTCACAGGGTATGTGCTGGACGCTTCTATGTTTGACAATATCGTATTCCAACACTTGGAGCTTGCTCCTAGAATGGATGATGAACGACGCCTGTCCAGGAGGCTGCTGCGCACCCGGGATGTTATCGTTGAGGCGATCTTAGGAGAGTGCACTCGTCGAGGATACATCACTCGATTGAAGGTCCCTGCTTCGACGACCAGCGATATTGGAGCAACGGAAGTCGTCGTCCTTGGTACTCCGTGGTTGGATCAAATTCTCTCATCGGTGATGCTGCCGTACACGATCCAAGTTGCCTCTACACTTCCAACCAGCTCACCGCATGTACGTAAGGAACTTGCTGGCGTAGGCCCCCGCCACGTGGTCACGTTGCTACAGCGTGCTGCAGCCCTTGGAGTCGACCTCGTGTCGTCTGCTATGCCTGTGGAATTAGCATCTTACCGTGTAGGGCACGTGTCTCGGAAATTACTTTTTCAGCTCCTCCCAGCACCGATTCGAGCAGTCGCTTCGACGCAACGGAACGCTGTCGCGTTTTTTACTGCGATTGGGGTGACACCGAGCATCTTTGATTCTTCCTTTGGAAACAACAACGGTATGATGACGCTTTCGCGTCGAGGAGACTCTCAAGACACGATGGTAAGCATGATGCAAGCGGGGAGTCCCACATCGCCCCAGAATAGCTTTCACAATGCAACCTCTGCGCTAGGTGGTGGTGGTGGTTGCTCGTCGTCGTCGCTGTTCATTCCTTGTGTTTCATACGTTGTCCCTCAAGTTGTTGTGAGATTCCTCGATGACGTCTCTCATTTGGTGGCGGAAGAAGATGTCCAGGCCGCGATCATCCAAGTGGAAATGCCTTCCATGGATCTGTTTTACTCTGCCCAAAGTCGAATTTACCAGCATGCTGTGGCCCACTGGCCAACATGCGGCAAAGATGGCGCTCCGCCGGTTGGTGTCTTCTCAGGCTTCTCTTCGCGAAACTGCTTTATGGTGACCATCAATGACAATGTGTGGGTGCTCCTCACGGCGGTGGGTGGCACTGAAAGCGACTGCACGTACTCTGAGTATCGCGTAGCGGTTGTTCGGCATACACTTCGTGCAGAGGATGGAGCAAAAGATAGCATGGCGTCGTCCCTTACCAATCAAGAAGATCACGACGAGGAATTATCGCAGCATCGGGTTGTTGAAGATGAGGACGACCCTTCTGTCATCATCAAACGTGTTGCCGACGCTTTTGGTGAAGGCCCCAATTCACACTTAGTGTCCATCGAAGGCCCCGATGGAGAAAAGCGCAAAGTAGAACCATGGGCGAAGACTGACCAACGAGTTCACGCGACGCTTCAAGAGCTAGGATTGGACGATGGAGCCAATTCCACTTCACATTCTAACACCAAAAGCAGAGAGGGCTTACGTGGGATGATGGAGCGTACTGAGCGCCCTAATTTGAAGGTGCTGCTGCAGCTCCTATGCCTCCAGTCCGCTTGACAATATTCAACTGAGTGGGAGAAGACGAGCGATGACAAATGCGAGTTTGCTCACAAATATTGTTTTCTTTCGCGGGTGCAGTTCATTGTTTCTTTCAACAACTTTAAACGTGTTGAGGAATGCTTTGGGCATTTCATTTGAGAATGCTTGTGTTGTACGATGTTTTAAAGCACACTAAATCCGGTGGTGAACTTGTCCAAGCCGATTTTGATTTTTGATCGATCTCGATTGTTGTTTCGCCATGATAGAAAAAGAAACAAAAATCAGAAGAAATGATGAGATCTTTGATCACCAGCGCCGCAGCAGCGAGCGTTGCCATTAGTTTGTATCGAGCCTATCAAGACGCCATGGCCAACGACGTTCTCATCGCCGTCAATGAGTTTGTTGTTCTCCCAGACTCTGACACTCAGTCCTTCACTGATCTGTCGTCAACTGTGGAAGGGGAGATTCGTGTGGAGACGAACACGCTTTCCGTCTACAAGTACCTATTGCGCCTCAATGCGTTCTTCTTGGAAGCGAATATTACGTCCCCCATCGGACGTGATGGAAGGAGACGTACCGCTGTTGAAGTTCCCTCCAACGCCGTCCCTCTCACAGAAGTTGTCCTCAATGACATCGTTGAAGCAACTGCATTGGGAGCACGCCAACCCCAGATCACGTTCACGCCTGGATGCACATCACACCAAACACTGTTGCAGTACAAAACAAGGATGCATGAGGAGTTCATGGCCCCTGTCTCCATTCGCGATGCCGTTGTGCAAAGCATTGGACCTGGTCAACTCCGCCTGTCGTTTGTAGTGATTGTTCACGCAGCTGTGCTGGACTTAGAGCTGGTGATCAGCCTGCCGAAGCAAGCACGAGCGTTGACAGTGAACACAGATGGCGTCGGCTCCTGGAAGCCCTCGTCGAGCTCTGATCGAGAAATATTGTGGTACATTGGTGCCAGTGGGACAGGCGGCAGCAGCTACCGCAACGGTGAAACGGCCTCCCTTGCAACTGTCCCCACCAACGTCCAAGAGCAACAGCGTAAACTGTTTGGGTCTCGCTCCCATGCGCGTCGTGCTCGTGACGCAGACACACAACAAAGCCCAGAGCGGTTGATCGGCGACGAGACAGTTGTGCTCGGTAATCTTGAAGAATACCCACACGCCGAACTGGGCAGCTTTATGGAGCGCATCCACTTTGAGCTCGTGTACTCAGTGAATGACGACGCGAACGAAGACAGCAACAGCAACAACGGCGGAAACCATCGCAAAGGGAAAAAGTCGACGCGGCAGCATCGGCGCGAGGAGGTTCAAAGCGAATACGGGAGCGATGTTCCTGCACCCGGCGTCGGCTTGTCCTACGCTATTGCAGCGACAGTGTCTTCTCTAACAGTGAAAAAACTTCAGATTGCGGAAGAGAAACCGACGTGGGATCCTTCAGCGCACTGGCTATGGCGGACGGTGTCCATGACACTTCCCAAGTGGATTCAAACACCAAAGTTGTGCCGCAAGGCGCAGTACACGACGCGTATTTCCCAAACTGCGTCGGTTGAAGTGCAGTACTAAGAGCCGCAACGTCGTGCTGGTGGATTTTTTCTTTTGCTTTTTGCTCCATTTCCTCTCGCAGGAGACGATTCTATCATCACAGGTCTTGATTGCAAGCAACAAAAAATATAGTGGGTTTCCAATTTCCTATGAATGCTTCTCCTTTCATATTCAAGTCTCTTCCATCTTCTGTTGCCTCAGAACGTCAAAACGTTTACATAGAGTTTACATCAGTTTTAGAGCCTCAGTCGCAGTGCCTTCCAGTTCCCTTATTATTTCTTCAAATTTTATGCGCCGAGTGGACACTTCATCAACCCTTAGAGAAGGTGGCGATGAAGACTCGACGGCGCAACCAACAAAGCCTCGAAGTCCTCCCCCTTTCCTTTCTGTTGCCGCCATACCACCTCCTATCACGCTGCCGCAAGCAAACAGGTCGTCTTCGTCACGAATGGCTGGCATGGACTCGTCAACAACCTCTTATCCATCCGCAATTGAAGAGTATCGTACAACGGATGCGCATCTCAACAAGAGAATAGGAGACGTTCGGGCTGTCCTCGATGATTTTTTTGAAGATGTTGATCTTGCAGTGGTTCAAAAATCGCTTGAAAATCGAGGGCACACCACACGGCTTGAGCAAGTCGCAAGTGCGCTTCGACGCGTGCCACTTCTTCGCGATGCCGACTGGCAGACGTTTCCACCTCAAAAAGTGTATGCACACAAAAAGGTGAAAAAACAGTCTATCATGAATTTGTTTAGCAATTTGATTGATCGAGAACAAGATCGACGATTGTTGACTCTCGACCTCACAATGCTCCTTCTTGGTGCTCTCACTATTTTGCTCATGCTCGTTGCAGATTACTTGACGTGGGTGGTCCCAACTGTACCGATAGCATCCATCTCTAAGACCATCACCCTCGCACTTCCTCCTAGCAATGTAACGGTCGCCCCTGCTCCTACTGGCAACACGCCTGTACCTGCATTTACGCCAGCACCGGCAGGCAGTACGACGATTCAAAATGTCATCGGTTCCGTCCAGGTCGGCACGATTGACATTTTGTATTACATCAACTTTGCACTCAGTTTATTGTTCCTCCTCGTGCTCACTAGGTACTATCGGCTTCGGTTGCAGTTC